>JAWPHD010007274.1:0-131471 GCA_037043455.1 Cyrtodaria siliqua
TGTGTGTGATGCATATAGGCCACGGTCCGTTCCCTATTGTCAATCTCGTTATGCGTGTGATGTCATATACCTCGTATTGTATTTATCCTTGTGATTGTTGTTCCCATGCGTGCATTTTACTTGACTGTGATCCTTGAATGCTACATTTACTTTTGGACTTTTATATCTACCTTTAAACACCGTATTCAGAGTAAATGTATATCTGTTTCCTTTGGATTTAATGCTTCTTCTTAGTCCCCTACTGGTTTTTAATTGGACGGAACTAATCAAATTGGTGTCCAGGCTACACTTACTTTATTCAGCTGCCGAAGTCAGCTGACTCTTATATGGGTTTTATATCTGTCTATGGTTAACAGACTGTGACTCATGTAAGTGGCAATAAGCATGCTTTACAACTTGAATTTCTAGAGAACTCGTCTGAAAAACTTCAATGGTATAAACACATATTTTGTAATGTTGAAAGGTTACCATTTCACTTGCTGAAATGACATTTTCGTAAACCAGTCTACTGAACTGTAGCATGTGATCATTACTATTATATGTATCTTAGCGACGAAACGTTCACAAACCTCAATAGTGCAGTTGATCGAGGCGCCGTGTTATTGCCGAGCAAGATAGGGTTCAAGCCTGCTGATTTCCATTTTTTTCCTTTTTTTTCCTTTTTTCATTAATTATGGTTTTCATTATTGCAAATGGTAACGTAGCAACAGTTCATTTACATTTTTCACGTTGATAACGCAATCTTATAATTACACACGGTAACAGTGAACAGTTTATATGTGTTGTAATGCACACTCTAACGCACACGTATCCCTTACATGTGAACAATTGTATCTCTGTGCTGATATGTACTTCTAGCACGTCGTGTTACAAGGATGAATTGTAATCAATATGTAAGGCAGGTCAAAGTGTTTGAACAGAAAGAAGCGAGGTCGCCCACATTGATTTAAAATGCTTGGTAGGAAGAACTGATGGTAAAAATCGGGAAGAATGTAATAAAAAACGGTCGTGGAGTGTTTATGTCTCAGTAACAACGTTTATTTTTTTTTTCAATATTGTTTTAACACCCCTGACTTGATATATTATTATGTTAATTTCTTGTCTCTCGGCAGCTATTTTACGCTTGCGTAAAACCTTGCTTGTCTATGTTGTGATTCCAATAATAATTGGTCGCGACCAATAATGCAGTAATGCTTTACACAAATGTGTCGCAACTAACATTGCAGGGTCCTTATCATCTGGTAAAAAAATGCAGGTAATTGCTATAATTTCGTGTCTGGACTATTACTTCTTTATCTATTATCGTATACTATATAACACAGATGTTCAACACCATGAGTATGTGCGTGTGTGTGTATTTCTAAGGATTGTTGTCCGTCCACCTGAGTCTGGACTTTTATCTGTGTGTTTGTGGGTGATGTGATGATATGTCTACTTGAAACAGCGAACTCAATGAATTCGTTATAGTGCTGCCACACTGGAATACCACGCCGTAGTAGACATGACTACCCACCAGTCACATTATTCTGACACTGGTCAATCAGTAACACCATGAGTACGTTGTGTCGAGACCAAACTTCAAGGTCAAGGTCACACTAAGACTTTGAAAGTTATTACCATACGATTGTGACAGGCTATACCTTCTTTATGTGTCATTTGATTTCATCAATAGTATACACAAATGTTCAGCCCATAAAACGATGTATTGCGACCAACAATCAGATCCTTACCTACAATGTCAAAGTGTCACAATAAGACTTTGAAGATTATTTTGTTCTTCTCTATTTTATTTTCCTCCATTATAGGAGAGCATTAAGATATTTAAATTTTGCAATACTGCCTTCAATTATTCTTTGTTTTCAAAACATTGAATTGTAAAGCTTGACTCAAAGTGTATTAAATTGATATACAGGATAAGGAACATTTTAACTGACTAACTGTTTATTGGTAGAATAAAACATAAACAGTTAATAACTAATATATTGGACGTTCGTAATATGTACACCTCTCCAAAAACATGAAAACAATTTTACTTTGAAAATAAACATATTTAGGAAACAATTTTATCATCATTGCTTTTACTTTTATGATTATTATTAGCATTATTATTATTATTATTACTACATTATTATAACTATAAATATTTCTTCTTCTTCTTCTTCTTCTTCTTCTTCTTCTTCTTCTCTTCTTCTTCTTCTTCTTCTTCTTCTTCTTCTTCTTCTTCTCTTCTTCTTCTTCTTCTTCTCTCTTCTTCTTCTCTTTCTTCTTCTTCTTCTTCTTCTTCTTCTTCTTCTTCTTCTTCTTTCTTCTTCTTCTTCTTCTTGTGTTTAATTGTTAATATTTCCTAAATTGCTTAAAACTTGGCACTGTCTCTATAAGCAATACATCCTCATGTTTTTTTTTATAGCATATTGTCCATTTGCTCGAATTTGTCCTGTTTATTAACTATACATTATTCACATTGATTCAAAACTGACAATATCATGTATAACTGACAATATCATGTATAACTGACAATATCATGTATAACTGACAATACCATGTATTGACAATATCATGTATAACTGACAATATCATGTATAACTGACAATATCAGTATTGACAATATCATCGTAAAACTGACAATATCATGTATAACTGACAATATCATGTTGACAATATCATGTATTGACAATATCATGTATAACTGACAATATCATGTATAACTGACAATATCATGTATTGACAATATCATGTATAACTGACAATATCATGTATAACTGGCAATATCTTGTATAACTGACAATATCATGTATAACTGACAATATCATGTCAATATCATGTATAACTGACAATATCATGTATTGACAATATCATGTATAACTGACAATATCATGTATAACTGACAATATCACTGACAATATCATGTATAACTGACAATATCTTGTATGACTGACAATATCATGTATAACTGACTTTATCATGTATAACTGACAATATCATGTATAACTGACAATATCACTGACAATATCATGTATAACTGACATTGTCATACTGCAAAGAAAATTCTCAGGATTTCATTGGTCAATGCGCCGTAGACATGAGCCCATGTCTACGTCTCGAGACGTGAACATAAAACGAATTCTCCATTACTCCAATACACAAAAACAAAATGGCGACGATAACGTTGCCGTTTCGTTTTGGAAACCGCCGAGTGTTTCCTTCCTATCGCTTTTCTGCGCTTTCCACTGTGTATAAAAGTCTGAAATAATCGTAAGTGTATTTTTTTTGCAACTTTACAGATAATAAAACATTAACATAGTGACAAAATACGTTTATTTTATTTAAAAAATCAGCCAAATTTAAAGACGTTAGAGCGATGACGTCACGAAAGTAAACAACGTCTAGTTAGAGACACGTTAAATTGGCGCAATAAAAATGAAATCGTGTTTTGGCTGTTTTTTTTTCTTAAATAAATGGTTACAACTTTGAAGTATGACAAATTCGTTATTAGGATTCTTGACAGGGAACATGGGCTCACATTCCCTGCCTGAAAATATATATTCCCCATCGCCTAACGGCTCGGGTGAATATAATTCCAGGCAGGGAATGTGAGCCCATGTCCCCTGTCAAGAATCCTAATAACTAATAATATCACTGACAATATCATGTATAACTGACAATATCATGTATAACTGACAATATCACTGACAATATTATGTATAACTGACAATATCTTGTATAACTGACAATATCATGTATAACTGACAATATCATGTATAACTGACAATATCACTGACAATATTATGTATAACTGACAATATCTTGTATAACTGACAATATCATGTATAACTGACAATATCTTGTATAACTGACAATATCACTGACAATATTATGTATAACTGACAATATCATGTATAAATGACAATATCATTTATAACTGACAATATCATGTATAACTGACAATATCATGTATAACTGACAATATCACTGACAATATCATGTATAACTGACAATATCTTGTATAACTGACAATATCATGTATAACTGACAATATCTTGTATAACTGACAATATCACTGACAATATTATGTATAACTGACAATATCATGTATAACTGACAATATCATGTATAACTGACAATATCATGTATAACTGACAATATCATGTATTGACAATATCATGTATAACTGACAATATCATGTATAACTGGCAATATCTTGTATAACTGACAATATCATGTATAACTGACAATATCATGTCAATATCATGTATAACTGACAATATCATGTATTGACAATATCATGTATAACTGACAATATCATGTATAACTGACAATATCACTGACAATATCATGTATAACTGACAATATCTTGTATGACTGACAATATCATGTATAACTGACTTTATCATGTATAACTGACAATATCATGTATAACTGACAATATCACTGACAATATCATGTATAACTGACAATATCACTGACAATATCATGTATAACTGACAATATCATGTATAACTGACAATATCACTGACAATATTATGTATAACTGACAATATCTTGTATAACTGACAATATCATGTATAACTGACAATATCATGTATAACTGACAATATCACTGACAATATTATGTATAACTGACAATATCTTGTATAACTGACAATATCATGTATAACTGACAATATCTTGTATAACTGACAATATCATGTAAACTGACAATATCTTGTATAACTGACAATATCACTGACAATATTATGTATAACTGACAATATCATCTATAACTGACAATTCATGTATAACTGACAATATCTTGTATAACTGACAATATCATGTATAACTGACAATATCACTGACAATATTATGTATAACTGACAATATCTTGTATAACTGACAATATCATGTATAACTGACAATATCTTGTATAACTGACAATATCACTGACAATATTATGTATAACTGACAATATCATGTATAACTGACAATATCATGTATAACTGACAATATCACTGACAATATCATGTATAACTGACAATATCTTGTATAACTGACAATATCATGTATAACTGACAATATCTTGTATAACTGACAATATCACTGACAATATTATGTATAACTGACAATATCATGTATAACTGACAATATCATGTATAACTGACAATATCATGTATAACTGACAATATCACTGACAATATTATGTATAACTGACAATATCATGTATAACTGACAATATCTTGTATAACTGACAATATCATGTATAACTGACAATATCATGTATAACTGACAATATCACTGACAACTGACAATATCATGTATAACTGACAATATCTTGTATAACTGACAATATCATGTATAGCTGACAATATCTTGTATAACTGACAACATCATGTATAACTGAAAACATCTTGTATTGACACCATCTTGATTTACTGACAATATCTTGTATAACTGACAATATCATGTATAACTGACAATATCTTGTATAACTGACAACATCATGTATAACTGAAAACATCTTGTATTGACACCATCTTGCATAACTGACAATATCATGTATAACTGACAACATCATGTATTACTGTCAACATCTTGTATAACTGACAACATCATGTATAACTGACAACATCTTGTATAACTGACAACATCATGTATAACTGACAACATCTTGTATAACTGACAATATCATGTATAACTGACAACATCATGTATAACTGACAACATCTTGTATAACTGACAACATCTTGCTGACAACATCATGTATAACTGACAACATCTTGTATAACTGACAATATCATGTATAACTGACAATATCACTGACAATATCATGTATAACTGACAATATCTTGTATAACTGACAATATCATGTATAACTAACAATATCATGTATAACTGACAATATCATGTATAACGATGTTATTTAAAGGATCGTTAGGTAGAACTGAGATGTTAAATAGCTTTTAAAAGAGTTTCACAGAAGTATATATATATATATATATAGATATAAAAATCGAACAGGAAAAGCAGCATTCAAGGACGACAGTCAACCACAAACACACACAGAAACAAATAACAAATGAATGATGAATAAGAGGCCAGATAAGACATCACAAACACAAAAGGGTTGACAATAAGGCAACCGCCTTGGAACGGTCAGTGGCAGAAAAGGCCGCTGGGGGTGAGGTGGTGGGGGGTGTGTAAACAAGGTTCTAGGGTGCACCAAACCTCACATTTACACTTACCCTACTGTCAACCCAATAACATGGGACAGTGTAAAAAAAGAAATACCCGCCATGAACTATTATCTAACCAAATAGATATATGTTCAGTCTAAACAAGACCTTCTGTTAGAAGTTATATCTCGGTTACGTGTAATTGCTGTTACTGATCAAAAACGTAGGTATACTGACCAAACCAAATTGCGCACCATTGTTGCAATCGTTTCGTACAAGTTACGGTGTATATTTTATTTGTGGATGCGGTGGCCTAAGGTATATTTTATTTGTAGATGCGGTGGCCTAAGGTATATTTTATTTGTGGATGCGGAGGCCTAAGGTATATTTTATTTGTGGATGCGGTGGCCTAAGGTATATTTTTTTTGTGGATGCGGTGGCCTAAGGTATATTTTATTTGTGGATGCGGTGGCCTAAGGTATATTTTATTTGTGGATGCGGTGGATGCGGTGGCCTAAGGTATATTTTATTTGTGGATGCGGTGGCCTAAGGTATATTTTATTTGTGGATGCGGTGGCCTAAGGTATATTGTATTTGTGGATGCGGTGGCCTTAGGGTTATCGCAGTTGTCTCATTGTCCAAAGGTAGCCGGTTCGAAACGCGGTCACGAAATACTGTGTGGCATTGAACAAGTCACTACGACATTTGTATATGGCCGATTGTTACAGACAGGTTCATGATGTTACACATTCTGTGTCGTGAACTGGGCAAGTACACGATTAGGAGAAGTAGGAACACAATGTATTTGTTCATGTTGTAAATCGTGTAAACGTGCTTTTACTCTTTCGAAATGTATGTAAACCTGATGTTTACTAACAATGCTTGGTCCATTTTATTGCAATTTATTTTGTCTATGTTCTATTATTTTACGTTATAGCTTTGTAGGACCATATTTTCCCAGATCACATTTTTCACACACTTGTGAAGAATAAGATCCTATTGTGACATATGTGTTTGTCCAAAAAGGGGGTTAACAAGAAAATCACATTTTTCACAGATTCTGTCCGTGCCTTTCAGTGTTGCAACGTATTTATGGCATCATCATCATCATCATCATCATCATTATCATCATCATCATCATCATCATCATCATCTTGAGGGGCAGATATATAATTATTATTGTTTTGCCTTCGACGTCCGTCCGTCCGTCCGTCTGTCTGTCTCCATAACCCCAGGCCAGATTCACACGAGTGATTGGTACCAAACCTAGTTGTGCATATCGCCTTTGCGTTCTGTTTGCTTCATTTTTGTCAGAGTTATGGGACTTTGTTATTGAGCTCATAGCGAGCGTTCTTAACTCATAGTGGGCTATTAGGTTTATTTTATGTCCATCGTTTGTCCATTTTCCATTGCTGGTTTGTTCACACTGTAGAGGCCACATTGTTCAAGTAAACGTGATCAAACTTGGCAACAAATAATAATATGTGGTCACAAGATCTTGGCCAAGTTCGATTATAAGCATAATCGGAATATTAGATCAGGGGTTGTGGCCCTTGAATTTTCAAAATTGACCATATTTTTATCATGGTTTCCATCTAGCGCCAAATCCTAATCATGTTTGGACAGAATATGTTTGGCCATTATACAATTTCGGTCAGGTTCGAGTTTAAACCATTTATTGGACCGTTGGTGTGAAGAGTTGCCTGCCCTTGATTCAGCAAGCGTATGTCAAAAAGCTTATTCCAATGGAGGGTCATGGGTTCGAGCCCCACTAGCGGCGCTAACGACCTGTCTCTTTAAGTGAGAAAGTTGACTGTTTCTTACGTAGGATGGGAGTCTAGTACCTTCCTTCCCAGAAAATATGATTAGGTAAACTATCCGCCTGTACATGACTAAAATACTGTTGAAAACGGGCGTTAAACTTGGAAAACAAACAAAACAAACAATGTCGTATGTTGACATGTTACACATGGTAGAAACTACATTTTTCACCAATCCTAATCATCCTTGGACTCATTGTCTATGATTGTCAGATCTTTATACGTTCAGTTTATAGCCAGATTGGACCACTGGGTCAAGATTTACGTGCCATTAATTTATCAAAAATTGCTGTTTTTAAGAATGTTTACAATATAGCATGCTCATTTTTTAATCGATCCTGTCCATACATGGAAATACATGTAATATTTGTGGCATAAACATCTCGATAAAGGTCGATTTTGAGCCCGATTAAACGGTCGGATCAAGAGTTGTATGCCCTTGATTTATCAAAGAATGGCATATTTAGCAATGTGAACACTCTAGCACCTTCATTGTTAACTGATCCGAATAATATATGATACACGATATATTAGTGATGGGAATCGGTTGGGATTTCATAATCGATTAATCGGCTAGACAAAAGCGATATATATCGAATAACAATCGGAGCAGATCGGACCATTGTGTGATGAGTTGTTGCATTGCACATGGCGTCGGTTTGTAGAACATGTATATTAACTTGAGGACAGTTAGGCATAGTATCCTTAATTGCGTATTGATTTTGAAGTCAAATGACAAGGTCGCGGTGACTTTGGACAATGGAACGATAGAGAATGGTTGGGTCTACGCTCCTCAAGCCAGTTGTTGATCCCTACTGATTTTGAGGGCAGTAGATCAAAGTTCAAGGTCCTTTCACCTGGGACAAATCAATAACTCAAGAACAGTTGCGCCTAGCATCCGTAATTTTGATATGCAGTTTGGACATGACCAGTAGATAACCCTTTTTAATAATGAGATCATTAGGTCAATATCAAGATGACCTTGGCCAAGAATACATTTTCTATCACTTAAGAACGATTGTGCTGTGATTCTCAAACTGTGTATACATGTTGTCCACGACCAGTAGGGACATGTATGTTTACAACAATATATTTTACTTGATACATGTATAGCAACATCTCTTTCCTTGTTGGCCAATGTGAACGCTTTAAATAGGGACATCTGTCCTGTTGGTCCGTTTTCACGT
Organism: Cyrtodaria siliqua; assembly: GCA_037043455.1. Taxonomy (NCBI): domain Eukaryota; kingdom Metazoa; phylum Mollusca; class Bivalvia; order Adapedonta; family Hiatellidae; genus Cyrtodaria; species Cyrtodaria siliqua. Next base: position 9,154 of record JAWPHD010007274.1, read on the forward strand.
GTCTGCTCCATAACTTCCTCATACATGATGAGGTGAAGATTTGAACCAAGTTTCATGAAAATCCTACAAGTGGTTTAGGAGATATGGATCGTAGACGAAATCCTGGGCTCGAATCTTTGACCTGCAACCGCAACCTTTAACTTGAGCTGACTCACCTGTAACGTGGGTTCTGCACGTCGCCTCGAAGAGGTGAAGATTTGAACCTAGTTTTATGAAAATTCTTCAAGGGGTTTAGGAGCGGACACGAACTATTAGCCAAATCCTGGGCTAGGATATTTGACCTTCAACCGTAACATGGGAACATGGGTTCTGCAAGTTTTGTCGATAATAATAATTGTCTATTTTATAGAGGATAACATGTTTTGCCTACGACCATTTTTACACATGGTGCTCTTGAGTACGGAATGAGACCCGTATTCATTGATTATGAATTTTGGCTCCTACAACAGGGATGTTGGTCTCTGTTATAGTGATAATTGTTTGATATACATGTATAGAATAATTATTTAATTATTTCCTTTGCTTGCGACCAGTTTACCATGGACGTGTTCCGAGTGAGGTTCAAACCTACGATCCTCCGATCCTCCGATCGCAAGTCCTACGCGCTAACCACTCGGCCACGCCGCGATGAGATGATGGAAATACATGCCCGAGTTTCACGAAAATCCTATCAGGGATTTAGGAGATATGGAGCGGACAGGAAATATAATCAAATGTCTTTTAACATCAATGTGTGACCTCGACATTGACCCGAGGCGGTCGAAGCATGCGCTCTGCACATCGCCTTCATATGTGAATATTTGTGGCAAGTTATTTTAAAATTCCTCATTTCGTTACAAAGTTACAGCCCAGACACGAAATGCTAACACACGGACATGTACCATAGCATAGTGGACATAAATTACAATTTAATTTGGCACTAGCCGGGATCGAACCCGCACCGCTACGGCGACAGCGCCTAGCAACAACAAATTCGACCACGCTACCAACTGCGCTACCGCAACAACTCCCAACAATGTTTCGCAAGTTAATATACGTTAACCCTTTTTGATGAATCAGTTTCTATGGAAACGAACCTAATAGCATACGACTTACGGTAAATATATTTCGGAGTTCATAACCCAGCAATATGTGAAAAATGCGATTCAGATGTAAAAATGCAAATTTTTGGTAAAATTGCACATTAATATTGAAATGTGAAGAATGCGATTTCATGTCGCATCAAAAACCTTCATCGATCACAAATTTCACAGGAAATGTGAAATATGTGACTGTGTTGTGTGAAAAATGAGATCCCATTCTTCACATATGTAACGAATAGGATCCTATTCCTCACACGTGTGAAAAATGTGATTTTGGAAAAAATATGGTCCTACATAGCTTGCTTATGCATTTCATTCTCGTCCGTCGGATGGGGACGTAAACCGGGCGGTCCCGTGTATCGGTCTTTCCTCCGAGCACGTTAAAGAACCACAGGAATTTATTCGATAATAAGAGTAGGGCAAAGTTGCCGGATTCCTATGTATCCTTCCCCTCTCTCTGGGGCGGCTCTAAATAACATATACTGCGTTGATGAGCCGTTAAACAACATTACTTTCTTTTCATTCATGGTATGTGTCTGTTTTCAATAATAAAATGTATCCTAACCTTGGCTGCAATATTTTCAACACCACTGATATTACAAGCGTATTACGATTCATGCAACTAACATGCTTTTAGCTCCGTTTAAAGACACAGCCAACCATAGTTACTAAGCAGTTAAGAAGACCAAATTTTAATTAATAATGGCTGACGACTTTAATCTTGTTTTTCACGATTTTAATGGAGAGCAGCCAGTGGAAATAGATTGCTGCCTCGTACCATGTCTTACTATATAAAATTGAACGGGCAACAATGAAGTACATTGGATACGCTAGCTATCATGAAAACAACCCTTAATCCTAACAATTTAATTCACATAATCCATGCATTAAATTCTTTTCATGGTTTTCTTTCAAGACACAAGTCAACCTTTGTTTACGTATAATAATCATGTGTTATTGTATCAGATTTTCATAATGGTACTTATGTACTTATGTACTTACGACTGACCTTTGATCATATGCTTCATGTTGCATTCACATGGTCAACTTATTCACTACCACAATGCGCAGTACATTTATTGTCCGAAAATCAGCTGAGTAAAGAATGTCTAAGTTGGCGCCTCTTTCCGTTTAGATATGCATTTTTTTAATTAACCAGTTCTCGTTGATAACAGAGATGTATGATATCAAACTAATAATATACATTTGTATATGTTTTTAAAAATATAGGCATATAGAAAAGGGAGTTTCAAAACAATATGGTTCATGTCTTACTATATAAAATTGAACGGGCAACAAACAATATGGTTCATTTGTGTAATTAAAGAATATGTTTTAATAAAAAGGAAACAATATATATATATATATAATTATAATGTAAAAAATAACGAGGACATTCTTACAACTGTAGCAAATGATTGAGATCGCTCAAAAGCAGAATGATAGGAACCAAACAAATTGCAGATCGTAACACTTGTTATATACTATCTAATACGAAACTGTGGTGCAACTAGACAACCACATTTAAAACCTTATCATGTTAAAATATTTTATAAATATTATACGAAACTATTAAATAAATATGATTGGTTCCTACCATTCCGTCTGTGATAACTCTGACATGTACAAATACTAAAATGTTAAACTGCCATCTTGATGTGAAAATAATGCATTAAAAATAGCTCTACTATATTATGAATATCGAAATAAACATTAAACCTATTGTTCGGAGCGCATGTTTCAGCCAAAGGTTTTTCTGCAGTTAGATAATAAATGCATCAATTATACACCATTCGAACTGGTATGATTAGTGGTAAATAAAATACCTTAGTTTTGAAAATCGGTTGAGCAATAAATATTTTACAGCCTAAATGATTTCGTTTGGGTTTTTCCCCGTGTTGTTGGTAAAAAGAAAATCAAATAACTTCAGTTTGGCAATTGCGTTGAAACAAACTAATCAATTTGACAAACTATTTTTTAACAAATGATATTTCTTAAAAGGATACGTCATTTTGAAGTAATGTGTGACACCACCACAAAACGGTTCTATTTGATTGACCTAACATGATTAAACAAGTCAAATGACTTTACGTATTTTAAATTTATGTAGTTTGTTTTAAAATGTAATGTCAAATGACTTTACGTATTTTAAATTTATGTAGTTTCTTTTAGAATGTAATGTCAAATGACTTTACGTATTTTAAATTTATGTAGTTTCTTTTAAAACGTAATGTGTAATGTGAATTGTGTTTTAATCAACTAAATCTCCGGTCTGGAAGATCAAACTTATGTATAACGTTTTATTCTTAGGCTGTTCATTTTCGAGTTTAAGAATTATTATTTTTTATTTGTTTAAATGAAAAAAAAGTATTTATTTAGCCTCATGTTAAAATCTGTGTTATTTTGTTTATTTTGTCAGGGTCAATTTTTTATTATTTATTTAATGCACCAAATTACAATTTCTACAAAACAGCTGGTAATACGTATCAACATGCCACGCCAACATAACTAGGGTCATTTTATAGGCTGTTAAAACGGATCTATGTACGAGGGGCATTTCGAAAGTATAACATCTAAAACTACAACAGCTAAAAAGAACATTGTCTTACCGATGGCAAATACAGTTCGGTCTCAGTATATATACTATACAGTTTGGCCTCAGTGTATATATACTTTATCACATAACGTCCCTTGTTAGTAGTGTCGAACACCCATGTAATATTCTGTTGTATGACGCACGTGTAATACAACCTGGAACGATTTTGATTTGTTGAATTAAGCCTGTAACACTACGCAAGTTTATTAACTGAAACTATTTTATTTATTTCAAATTCACCCAGATCTGAGTCATAAACTTATTATTTGTGACAGCTTATAAAACTGATGCACGTTATACAAAACATTGTTGTTGGTTTGTTAAAAAGTTGACGTAAACTGCTATTTTGTAAAGAGGTAAAACACGAACTCGTTTATACGCAACTTTATGTGTGAGACGCGACGTTACGACGTCACATATTTTATGACGTTTTGGCGCTAAAGTGTGTCTGACGTCGTGGCGGTTCTATGTTCATCTGAATTAATTTTTACTAATTTGATTGCAATGTTATGTGATAAAAAGTATCTTAAACTCGTTTCAATTCCATATAAGATTTATGAAACTCGTTATGAATTATTTTTAATAATTCATAACATGTTTCATAAATCGTATATGAAATGGGAACTCGTTTAAGATCCTCTATATACCATTTGGCCTACGTATATATACTATACAGTTTGGCCTCAGTATATATACTATACAGTTCGGCCTCAGTATATACTATACAGTTCGGCCTCAGTATATATACTATACAGTTCGGCCTCAGTATATATACTATACAGTTCGGCCTCAGTATATATACTATACAGTTCGGTCTCAGTATATATACTATACAGTTCGGCCTCAGTATATATACTATACAGTTTGGCCTCAGTATATATACTATACAGTCGGCCTCAGTATATATACTATACAGTTTGGCCTCAGTATATATACTATTCAGTTCGGCCTCAGTATATATACTATACAGTTTGGCCACAGTATATATACTATACAGTTTGGCCTCAGTATATATACTATACAGTTCGGCCTCAGTATATATACTATACAGTTCGGCCTCAGTATATATACTATACAGTTCGGCCTCAGTATATATACTATACAGTCGGCCTCAGTATATATACTATACAGTTTGGCCTCAGTATATATACTATACAGTTCGGCCTCAGTATATATACTATACAGTTTGGCCTCAGTATATATACTATACAGTTCGGCCTCAGTATATATACTATACAGTTTGGCCACAGTATATATACTATACAGTTCGGCCTCAGTATATATACTATACAGTTTGGCCTCAGTATATATACTATACAGTTTGGCCTCAGTATATATACTATACAGTTCGGCCTCAGTATATATACTATACAGTTCGGCCTCGTTATATATACTATACAGTTTGGCCTCAGTATATATACTATACAGTTTGGCCTCAGTATATATACTATACAGTCGGCCTCAGTATATATACTATACAGTCGGTCTCATTATATATACTATACAGTCGGCCTTAGTATATATACTTTACAGTTTGGCCTCAGTATATATACTATACAGTTTGACCTCAGTATATATACTATACAGTTTGGCCTCAGTATATATACTATACAGTTCGGCCTTAGTATATATACTATACAGTTCGGCCTCAGTATATATACTATACAGTTCGGCCTCAGTATATATACTATACAGTTCGGCCTCAGTATATATACTATACAGTTCGGCCTCAGTATATATACTATACAGTTCGGTCTCAGTATATATACTATACAGTTCGGTCTCAGTATATATACTATACATTTCGGCCTCAGTATATATACTATACAGTTTGGCCTCAGTATATATACTATACAGTCGGCCTCAGTATATATACTATACAGTTTGGCCTCAGTATATATACTATACAGTTTGGCCTCAGTATACAGTTTGGCCTCAGTATATGTACTATACAGTTTGGCCTCAGTATATACACTATACAGTTTGGCCTCAGTATTTATACTATACAGTTTGGCCTCAGTATATATACTATACAGTCGGCCTCAGTATATATACTATACAGTTTGGCCTCAGTATTTATACTATACAGTTTTGCCTCAGTATACAGTTTGGCCTCAGTATATATACTATACAGATCGTCCTCAGTATATATACTATACAGTTTGGCCTCAGTATATATACTATACAGTTTGGCCTCAGTATATATACTATACAGTTTGGCCTCAGTATATATACTATACAGTCGGCCTCAGTATATATACTATACAGTTTGGCCTCAGTATATATACTATACAGTTCGGCCTCAGTATATATACTATACAGTCGGCCTCAGTATATATACTATACAGTTTGGCCTCAGTATATATACTATACAGTTTGGCCTCAGTATATATACTATACAGTTCGGCCTCAGTATATATACTATACAGTTCTTCGGCCTCAGTATATATACTATACAGTTCGGCCCCAGTATATATACTATACAGTTCGGCCTCAGTATATATACTATACAGTTCGGCCTCAGTATATATACTATACAGTCGGCCTCAGTATATATACTATACAGTTCGGCCTCAGTATATATACTTTACAGTTCGGCCTCAGTATATATACTATACAGTTCGGCCTCAGTATATATACTATACAGTTTGGCCTCAGTATACATACTATACAGTTCGGCCTCAGTATATATACTATACAGTTTGGCCTCAGTATATATACTATACAGTCGGCCTCAGTATATATACTATACAGTTTGGCCTCAGTATATATACTATACAGTCGGCCTCAGTATACATTTTGGCCTCAGTATATATACTAGTATACAGTTCGGCCTCAGTATATATACTATACAGTTCGGCCTCAGTATATATACTATACAGTTCGGCCTCAGTATATATACTATACAGTTCGGCCTCAGTATATATACTATACTGTTCGGCCTCAGTATATATACTATACAGTTCGGCCTCAGTATATATACTATACAGTTCGGCCTCAGTATATACACTGTACAGTTCGGCCTCAGTATATATACTATTCAGTTCGGGCTCAGTATATATACTATACAGTTCGGCCTGAGTATATATACTTTGTTAACAACGTGTTACACATGACTGAACTTCCGGCAGCGTATATAATGCATTAAATCACGTGACATATATGGTAATGTATTATATTAAAAACATATGTGTAAACATATGAAGCTCTCCAAAAGTAGCAAACTATGTGTTCGAATTGTGATAAGGTCATGTAACTGCTATAAGAACCGATTATTTCTAATGCCGCATGTCTCCCTGCAAGTCTCCCAGAATAACATGTCCGGGCCCAAATAAATTATATAAAAATAAGGTATGTAATCTAGTAGATGATTTTTTCAATTATAAATTTGATGTCAATAAGGCTGAAATGAAACTATATTTCATTTGCATAATACTTTCCGAATGCCCCTCGTACTAGATTTTGACATGTTTACCAGACTACTTATTAAGTAACTGACCTTGTGTGCATTAAGTGCAATTTGGTCATTAATAATGCCTAACATAAATGATCTGAAGGTTCTTGTATGTTTAAATATTCGTGTTTTTTTGTTTCATTTATTATATGTGGAATTATTACCTGGTTTAAACTTACAGTTTATAACTTTATCCAGTACCAGTGTAAATAAATGATTGGTTATTATTATTATTTTAGCTTTACTTGATCGAGTCCGTTCATGTTTTGTCCGTTATTTTCCCCAGTTAGTGTAGCATTTACAGAACACACGTAGCGGTACCCCTATTGTCATCCCTCTATGTTTGTGGTTTTGCATATTTTGCTTCCTTTTAATCCTTGTAAAAGTTGACTGTTTTGAATGCGTGTTTGGTGGCCTGCTTTCCGTGAATGCTACATGCCCTGTTCGACTGTTGTTTCCGTGAATGCTACATGCCCTGTTCGACTGTTGTTTCCGTGAATGCTACATGCCCTGTTCGACTGTTGTTTCCACTTAGACAAATGTACTGTACGTATGTATGGTTTGGCGACAATACGTCATTTTTACCGGGAAAGGTTAGACAACCTATGCACGTATATTGCTATTTTCTATGCTGTGTCTTGAAAATCCACTCCGAATATTAAGATATTTGCAGACTTACTATTAGTGATTAAAATAAGGAGATTTACATGGCTTCTGTCGTCAAATGAAACCTAAGAAATTTATGCTATTAGGTTTGACAAATTGAATCTGCGGTTCCCACGTCTTGAAAATCCACTTCGGGTATTAAGATCATAGCAGAACTTACTAATATTGACTGAAATAAGGAGATGTACTTGGCTTCTGTCGTCATATGAGACCTAAGAAATGCTATTAGATTTGACAAATTGAATTCATTCCACACCAATAGGTAAGGGTAAAATATTAAGAAGTTATTAATCGGCCTTAAATAGTTATTGGCATGACTCATAATATATTGGCACGGGGGCTTGAACATTGCAGTTTAATGACTTTTTTTATTATATACCTGTTAGAGATAAAACTCAATTCAAGATATCTGTAACAATTTTACTGACATATCTAAATTCGTTACAGTAGTGGAGCAGCCTTGACATTTTCCTACATCTTTCAAATATCGCAACCACGCTTGACAACGACAAGTAGTACGTCATCTTTCGGCAACGTCAAAAAAAAAAAAATGTCCGCCATTTTGAATTTTTTAAAACACACAATTTGGAAAATTGTGACAAATTTTGATCATGAAATTTCATTTGCGCTTTAAGTTTCGTGATTTTCGGATGTACCGACTTTTTTTAAGAAGCTTTACTGCGTGATAAATGCAGACCCGCCTTGTAAAATTTCAAAGCGAGGGGCGACAACTCTAAAAGATGCCATTTTTAGAATACGTTTAAAATGACAACAACCGTGTGTTTTTTGTTAAATAAAATACGAGGAGATACTTGAATTGTTGTTTTAGCTCACATATTACATGCATTTTGCTGCATGTCACGAAAAGCATGTTATTTCTTTATCTAAAGTACACGAAAATACGAATTGTTTGACTCAACTGTAATTTTGACTCGACTGTCCTCGCAAGAACTGCAGGCGCGTATTCGATGGAGCGGGTAGTATTGGGCACCCTCTCATACGTAACAATCGCTACTGGTCAAGATGGGAGTTGGGGTGGAGGGAGGAGGGGGAGTGTATCTGAGCTGAGATTTAAAAGGATGCGCCCCATCCCCATCCCACCCCAACTAAAATCATGAAAGTCTGTTTTTGAAAGTACTTGCAAGCAAGCATACATTCTTAAACATATTCAGATAATATATTTGTTACTGTGTTTTTGACTAGCCTATCCAGTGTCTAATTGTCATCCGCAACTTGGCGCAGTCAGTAGCGCAGCGGATTTGTAACCGGAAGTGGTGCCACTGAGTTTTGTTGGTGTGTTCTTGGGAAAGACACTTTCCCTTAGCCTCGTCCGTCGGATGGGGACGTAAACCGGGTGGTCCCGCGTATAGGTCTATCATCCGAGCATGTTAAAGAACCATAGGAATCTATTCGATAATAAGAGCAGGGCACAGTTCCCGGATTCCTATGTATCCTTCCCCACTCTCTGGGGCGGCTCTAAATAACCTGTACTGTGTTGATGAGCCGTTAAATATTCAAATGAATTCATCCGCAACTGCACTCAGCACTGTCATATGTACTGTAGCTGTCCCATGCTAGTATCATGAATCAACCGTGGAATATATCACCCACACATAAAAGTGTTTGAGGGCCCCGTCTTACTTGTATTAGTTTAAATATAGACCATTTGTCGTTGGAAACCTAAGATGATTTTTTTATCAGACAGAAACACTGTCGTAATACTTATACTGATAGCATCGAAGGAAAGTAAAGAAGGCCATTTTTTTTACTTTATATTTTTAAAGTTGAATTGTGTTTTATGTCATTATAGCACATTTTAGGCCATATTTCCTGGGTTGAACCAGTACTGTGTACTTTCTGCTATTAGAGCAGTAAAAATACACTTTTAGGTAAAAGAAATTGGCACAGAAATGATTTTAACTGATTCTGGTTCCAAAAATTATGGAAAAAATATATCCAAAGTCCTCATCTCAAATCACGTGCTAAATATGTTTTTTGGGGCAAAAAGATGTAAAATAATGAAAAAAACACCTTTTTTGGGAATAATTAAAAAAAATATATAATTAAACAATAAAAAATACAGTTATATAGCAAATAATGCTTGTAATAGAGAAGACAATCAGAATATATGATCAATTTGACCAAATAAATAGACAGACTCTCAATTTTGGGATAAAATGGTGAAAAAAGTGATAAAATCACCGATTTTTGGAGATAAAATACTTAAATTAAATCTGTGTGTAAATATCATATTTTTGTTTTTGTATTTTACTATTTATGTTGTTCTCTATCAGATATCTAAAATACAATTCACAACTCAAGTTGAAAGTGTACTTATTTTGAGGTTGAAAGTTTAAGAAAAATTGGAAAAAATCAACTATTTTTGGGAACATAATTTTATAATGATATTTACGTATTAATGTTAAATTAAGTAAGATATCCAACTTGTTATAATAGATCTACTTGTTTGATCTCACTAAATGTTTTAGATTGGTCATAACAGTAGATTTGTAAGTAAAATATTTCAGATAATCTCCCTTAATTAAAATGTGTTTGATTTGATAGGGTACCTTCCCTTAAAAGTTAGCCGCTCTTTTTGACAACACATGTTTTGGTACTGAGGTACACACCAATTCAGTGAACTGATACACACTTGATGGAGCTTGTTATACAGTTACATAGATGACAAGTATGTATATGTTTGATTTTGAAATAAAACATAATTTTAAAGGTAGTAACAGATCTGTGTGCACTTAATTAAGATTGTTGTTATAAATGTGAAGCAACACGTATTAGCCCGAGTGATGTAACCTGTATCTACTCAACATTGCATTTTATAAATGACCAGGCCATGAAATACGAGGTAACGCCAATCCTCACATTTGACCAACCTCTATGGTGGAAAGCCCTAGTAACAGCGACCTGCGACACACTGTGCTCAGATTGGGAGGACTGCACGTGGAAATGAGTTTCCTAGGCTGTATTGGTCGTATAATGACAGACTCAGGGTTAACAGAACTGCTAGAAACAATATATGCGGATAATGCTGTTATGCACATGCTAACAGGCAAAGCCATATCACGAGCAGTTGGAGGCCACAACCTTGTAGATATGGCCCTGTATTCGTTAATGGCCGCCGAAGTCTTTAATATTGACATACGTAAGAACAAACCGAGTGGTGAAATTGAAGGTGACGAAACAAATGACGGAGCTGAGTTCAGTGGTGGTTCGGAAAATTATGAGACATGTAATGTTGGACTGGAAACAAATAAGAAGGAAAGTACCTCTGACGAGCAAGTTAACATATCTGTGGACACGGAAAATCACCTAATCGAGACAGCAGAATTGTTTGCTGAAGAAACATATAGACATGAATGAATAAGCAATGACAATGATATCGAGTGTGCATTGACTGTGTTTGATCAGGTTCTTGCAGGTGAGTTAGATGTTGAATCTGCATGTTCATCTGCTGTAGTAGAGCGCATAAAAGAGAGAGTAGATACGCACGGTAGTAACTTAAAACAAAGTCGCACATCAGGATTGTGGCTTCAATACATGGAGAAGGTTGATATGATTTTTTAAGGCAGAACGATCTGGCAACTGGAAGCTCCATTTACAGGCAGTATTAGATATGTTACCCTATTTCACAGCATCTGGCCACAACTTATATGCGGTCGGCACACGTATACCTTGCAAACATGCTAGCATTAGAAACAAGTAGTCCTGATCTGTACAGATACTTTATGGAGGGGTATCATATACTAAGACAAAGCAATCGATTTTGGGCAGTACTCTTGACTGATTTAGTCATAGAACAAATGCTCATGAGAAGTTTGAAAACAACTGGTGGGCTAACACGAGGAAGGGGAATGACAAACACAGAGGACGCTGTTGGAACTTTCTCGCCCCGCTTGCTCAGAAATCAACGAAGCTATGCAACAAGTATCAGGAACAGAATTCATCACCAGTGACCAGAATAAAGATATTCAAACGCACGGCAACAGAGAGACAAAAAAGACACGAACATTCTAATAGAATATCTCAGTGAAAGAAACCCCTTTAATAAGGATCCTGAGCTAAAAAGTATATCAAGTGCAGTTGTTTCTGATGATTCTGTCAATGTAGATGATGCGGAAGGTGTTGGGATCAAGATTCTAGACAAAATGGTTGGAAGCACATTTACGGATTTGCTTCCAAGCGAAAAGATCAAGTAAAAACAATGTCGGATACGGTTGGTATGAAAATAGGCGATGACGTTATCAAGGTAGACTCGCAACTATTATTTCAACGGCTTGTTTCTGCGGCAAGAATCACTCCCAGAAGACGAACTGGATTTGCTATACTCTTATGAGTTATGCACTTACCCTCCAGCAATATTTGAAATCCCGCACTTGCTGAGAGAGGCTGATAAGCCAGCATTGTCAGAAGCTATACGAGATAAAGTAAAACCACAGTGAAAGACCCACTGGTGAAGTGAAATATATACTTGATGGCGGTTGCCTTTTGCAACGGATTCCTTGGAAAAATCTAACAGCTATGGTCAAATATGTGATGTGTATGTGGAGCATGTTACAAAGAAGTATGGAAAAGCGACTGTGGTATTTGATGGATATGACAATGTTCCAAGTACTAAAGAAACAACACATCTGAGGCGAACAGGGGTTGCGTTGGGACGGAAGTTAAATTCACTGAGACAATGATCATGAGAGGAAAGAAAAGTAAGTTCCTCACAAACAAGGAAAACAAACAAAGATGTATTAATCTTCTAAGTGATAAGTTGCCAAATGCGGGTATTGAAACTGTACACTCTTCAATCGATGAGGATCGTCTTATGGTAAAGACAGCTGTGACACGCAGACGTCATTAGTTGGAGATGATACATATCTGTTGATACTGCTGTGTTACTATACGGTAACACTTCAGAAGGAACAGGTACATATATGGAAAAGCACAGTATGGAACATTCAAGACACAAAATTAACGTAGATTGGGTGAAGGAATATGCTCTAATATACTGTTTCTTCATGCAATTCTTGGCTGCGACACAACATCAAGGCTATATGGACTTGGGAAGGGTACTGTTCTGAAAACGTATGAAAACAAATCGGAATTTCATCTGGTTGCAGATATGTTCAACAAAACGCCAAACGAAGCATCTAAAGAAGACATTATTGCATCTGGAGAGACTGCATTACTGTGTCTATATAAGAGTAATTCGCGAGAAGGACTGGACAAACTACTTGTTCATAAATTCGCCGAAAAGGTTGCTAAAAGCACAAGTTTTTGTAGACCCCAAAATGTTACCCCTTTCATCAGGGACTGCAAAGTATCACAGTCTGTGGGTATTTTATCAAATACAGGACTGGAAAGGTAATGAAGATGGGTTAATACCGGTTGAATGGGGCTGGGAAATACAAGATAACTCCATGAAGCCGCTTAAAATGGACAAATCACCTGCCCCGGAATTCCTTCTGAAGGTGATAAGATGCTCGTGCAAAACAGGATGCAAAACGACCAGCTGTAGTTGTAAGAAAATGGGATTAGATTGCAGTACAGCATGTAGTTCGTCCAGAGGAGTAAGTTCTGATAATTCGGCACAACCCGAAATAGACAGTGATTAAAGTGAGTTCCGTTGGCTACATGTAAAATACAAACTGATAAATCAACATACCTATCCTTCTATGTCTATGACAACTAAGATTATATTTTGAAGTCTACTGATTACACATGAAGTGTTACTGGACTCAACAATCCTAACATAATTATATATATATATATGCAGAAACGACTTGAACAAGTATTATTTAGTTAGTACAGAAATTGATTACAAGAAAAAAAGATTTTGATTTTATACTTTGTGTATTCCTAAAATCAGCGATTTTTCTTCTTTTTACAATTTTCTACCCCAAAAATATTATATTTAGAATGTGATTTCAGAGAAGGATTTTGGACATATTGTTTTCTATATCTTTGGGAACCATAATCAGTTAAAATAATGTCAGTGACAATTTATTTGAATTTATGCTATTTTTTATTAATCTTATCCTAAAACCATTAAAATAATATATTTTTTAAAAAAAAGTAAAAGTTTTTGGACCCAAAAACAGGTTTTGATATATAATTATACTTTTTTCCATTTAAACTTAATATTATGTAATATTAACAATAACATTTCATATATAAATACATGTTTTACTAATATTTTGATTGGATATAAATTTATTCCAGAAAATAGTGATTTTCTTAATTTTTTTGACTTTTTACCCCAAAAAATCATATTTAGCACGTGATTTGAGATGAGGACTTTGGATATATTTTTTTGTATATTGTTTCGAACCAGGATCAGTAAAAATAATTTCTTTTACCTTAGGCTATATTTAAGGCTAAAATGACCTGCCTATATCTGTAAGAATCGACACTTTCTCACCTACAAGTTGAGCTCCCAGTGGGAATTGAACCTGTAGCGGTGAGAGGTGAAAATGAGAATGTATACAAATATAAAAAAGGCAACCGAACATCTATATTACTCAATATGTCCATGGGACTTGAATGACCGCACTGAAAACAATCCGTGGAAAATTGTAAAATGCAAGAATATATATTCATAAATAGATTTTATTTTGATGCAAAATCGATATGCTATAGATAAAGATCATGTAAAGTTTCGAAAAGATTGGTTAAAAACTGTGGAAGGATATAGACGCACAGATAACTAACACCATATGCCGCCTCACCATTCGATGGTAAACAATAAACATTTAAGGTACATATTAAGGCCTTAAATATTATCTTTCATGACTAAGTAAAAAATATGTAACAAGTCTGATATCAAAATGAATTATTTATTTGATTTAAAACATTTTATTTCAAATATTTACATGAAAACATCCCAATATAAAGGGTATTACATAAAAAATTAAATTGCATCATACAACAATTGTTTTTATTTATTAAAGGGACACACAGCATTTATCAAGTATTTATCAAGCATCAAAATTTGCACCTCGATTGATTAATCAAGAATTGATTTTACACACGCTTGCATATATTTAAATTATAACATTTTGGCGTTTAAAAAAAAAAGAGAATGCTGCATGTCCCTTTAATATGCGCACCTCTCCGCCTGTATTGTTTATATGGTGCAAGTCATTTTCAACATGTGGGGTTATATATATACATGTATCTGTTTGTTGTTTTTTTGGCGGAGACAGACCACCCACTTTTCTGGTTAGAACCAGTAATATACACCTCCTGCCATCTGTTATTCCACAAACTTTATAATCCAATAAAATTCAGAAAACAAAATTTTAATCCAATAAAGAAATTGGGCATGGTCGGTCAGATTAACAGAAACACATTTATATTTTCGTATTAGCCCTTATTTTGAGCCACTCCAATGAACTGTCCAGTTAAAGTCGCCATCGATACACCTATGTCAACAGTCAGACATGTATGTTGATATGATATTTTGCTGAACTGGTGATCCTGGGAATTTCGAAATTAGTGGGTCCAAATAACCTTATTCCCTCAAATCACAAATGTTACTAGACATGTTTTTCTTGAAGTTGATGCTAGTACTGTCCGTATGAGGTATTCATGATTCAAAAAAAATAGTAATAATATTGTACACCGTCGCATTATTCTATTCTTGTTCGTTTAAGTATTTCTGATTCGGTTAATTATGTTGTAAACATTTATTATAATATATATGTGACTAGACACTCGTTTCAATAAAATCCTCCCATATTTTGTGACTTCAGTACAGTTTCCCAGCATCTCTGGACATCAGGGATTCTGAAAATAAAAATGATACAGATTCTGTTTAACCATACATATTTTTCATTCAACTTAAATAGGTAACAAGTTGGTGAGTTGAAATAGATGAATAAAAAGTGACTATAGAACTTTTTTTATAAGAATATAAATTGAACAGAACATGGTGGAAACAATGACCAGAAAAAAACTATAAAACTTCTAGTTTTTTGTGTTAAAAAAAACCCTTACAAAAATTGGGTCGGAGGGTCTAAGAACCGACAAAAACACCAAAATAACTCTGACCAAAGTTGGATCAACAACACATATGTCAGTTAGAGCCGCCCTTGAGAGAGGGGAAAGGGAACATAGGAAAATTACAAAAATGATCTTTTGTTTACTGTAACCAGATTTCGTTTCAACTTAAATAGTTAACAAGTTGTAGAATTGAAATATGTAGATGAATAGTGAATTTAGAAAAAAATGTTACATGTAAGATGAATTAAAAAAAAAAATCGGCTGATCAACACTATACCGGTATACCTTATTTAGAGCCGCCCCAGAGAGAGGGGAAGGAGGACACATATGATAGGAATTTGAGAACCTGCCTTATGCTTACTAATGAATATATTTCTATGGTTCTTTATGGTGCTCGAAGGATAGAGAACCCCCAGTTTCAATCCCAATCTTGACAACAAACAAGGCTGAGGGAAGGTGGTGTATTGCCCGAAAACACAGACGAAACTCAGTGGTGCATGTGTGACTTGAACCCGAAAGCTCCAGATTGTTATCGTCCGCCATGATATCGCTGGGTCAATGCCAGCACATTATGTTAAGTCAGGATCCTGGTTAAGTTTAATATTTTAGATGTAATACAAGGATGTTTTTATCTTGTTCGATTCATTTTACATCCATACTATGGACAATATGACCTATTTATGTGTCGATGTGCTGTAAAACACCATTTATTCATTTTTTATTTTTAGTATAAGAAGTCTGAGACTAAGTGCAGGTCCACAATGCCACATATATACATTGATAAATTCATAGATTTTTTGAAACTGTGCTTACATACACACTGGCTTACACAAGGCTCTCGATGTAGTTATACAGATTACTGTGAGACTGGGAAATGACTGTGAAAACAGGCTGTGGTAACACAATGCACACTGACACTGCCTCATTTAAACAGACCTGAAAAATAACATATTGTTCCACTTAATTTTAATATTAATAACTATGTTCAACTTTCTTCATGCTATCAATGCCAGCTTTCCATAATAGTTTTCTTAAAACACAACTAGACTCTCTGGATACTGTCCAAAATGTAAAACTGGCATTCATGAATAAGTAGTATTTTCAAGCCTCAAGGCTTACATTTTCATCAATCATTTATCTCTCATCATGTGTTCTAAAAATGATCAGAATTAAGTTAATATATATGAACCATCACCATTTCATATGTTTCGATGTTAAACACTTGTCCTACACTACAGTACAGTAATTAAAAGTGTATTTACTTACACAAATCCCTATACAGGCTACAGACAATCAGACAATCCATGCCATGACCCCATTTCATTTGCTTGCCAGCTTGGTGTGTTTCACTAATTCTCCGACATAGATGATAGATCTATTGTAAATTACGCACTCACTCAAGTCAGTCATGTAAAACTTGGAATTATATACGATCACTGTTTCGATAAAAGGTCTAACAACTTAATTCCACTCCTGTACAAATGTCTGTGTGTAACGCAAATAATCATCTACCGTGTGTAACTCAGTATGCATGCATCTGCATAATTTGACCTTGAATACGTGTACATCGTGTGTGTGAGCTATTTTTAGCTCATCGGATGGAAATACAGCAGTTAAGTTCAATTCACAATTTAGTTAAAGTGACAGTGCGAACTTGTCCAGGGAGAATATTTTAAGAATATACAATTTTTGTATCCGTTTTGAAACATTGGCAATTTCGAAGAAAACAAAAACTAGTTTTTTTCGATCTTCGCATTTGTACCGCGATTTTCGACTATAATATCTCTATAAAACCTGTCAACACGATTATTTGGTGAATCTCCGACATAATTATTTACTTCTGATATTATTTACTTCTGATATGATTTGTTTTCTCTGTCATCTAGTCTACGATTTAAACTAGGGTTTTTAAAAAGAGTACTATAAAATCCGCGCATCTGCACGTGCTCGCAAAATGGGAACTACGTTGCCTCCAACCCCAATTATTTATGTTTGAGTTATGCGGTTCAGGCACGTGAAATGACTTGTCTGCTCCCGTACTGTTACATTTTCAAATACATTTATTTTGTTTACGTCCAACCGCACGTTAAAAAATTATTTCTCTGATGTCAATCCTATTCCTGACGTCATATACGTTCAAAACAAACGTGACGTTTTCCCGAGTTATTGCTGCACGGCAAACGCCGTTCCAAAAACCGGTTATTGTGCACGCTTCCGGTATAGAGCTTCGGTTAAATTCCCCCCCTATATAAATGTGTTACTATTTATATTAAGGTATATACTAAAGGGAAAAGCTATCTGAATCCCGCTCCTTTATATAGCTCAATGTGTTACATATATTTCTGGACTGGATGTCATTGCAACGCTGTTAAGGTTTGTTTAAATCCGTCTTCACACCACTAAGTTCACACTAGCGTATATTTAGTGCTGTGTGGCGGCTGTAAAAAATTACCCCGACTACAAATCAGTAGTGTTATTACTTACTGGTCCTTTGGGAACATCAAGCCCAATATTTGTGGCTTTAAAGTAGAATATCGCTAAAGCCGGTGCTAGGAGCCGTGAGAGAAGTTGGACTTCACATTATCTCTTGTTTGCCACTGACCGTTCCACGGCGGTAGCCCTATTGTCAACCCTGTTTGTGTTTGTGTCGTCACATTTCTTTACTCTTTGTTAACATTACCATTCATGTTTGTCCTTTTGCGTGTTTTGGGATTTACTGTGATCTGTGAAAGCTGCTTTTCCTGTTCGACTTTATACTTATTTCAATAAAACCGAGTCTGCTACTTGTATCTCTTGTTTGTGTTTGTGACTTCCATGAGATCCCCTTTTCAGTATTTACTTTTACATTTATTATAATTGCAGATTTAATATATATACATAGTATACAGGGTAAATAACTCCTATCCATCGAGGTGAACGATTTGATTTGATGACCACAGGCAAGTGGTCCCTTGGATGGTCAGTTAAACTTTTGAAAGGTTAAGGTATATGAACTTTAATTTATTTGAAATGTCATGGTTATACAGTAATGTTTAAAAACGGGAAGTTGAGTAGTATTTTTGGGGGTACTCAATGTGCATTCATAAGGGAGTTTGTGTCTGGTATAAGAGATGTTCCAACGGAAAAGATCGGTCGCAGACAAATAATTACTGATAAGGGAGATCAGTTGGAAACAACAAACACAACCAAGAGAATTTAGAGGCAGAAAAGGTTTTATTCATGAAAGGTATTGTAATCAGCCACACCTATAACGCCCCCTAGCAACGGCTTAAGCGGTACTCTACTTCAACGTCACATATATTGGGCTCGTCGATCCAAAAGACGATTTCAAAAGACCAGCAAAAATAACACTACTGACTCGTAGCACGGAGAGACCTTTTATAACCGCCACACTGCACTAAACGAACTTTAGTGTGGATGTTAATACATACTAATAAGAGAGATCCTTTGGAAGAAACAAACACAACCTAAAGTATGCAGTAGCGGGCTCAGTTTTATTGAAGACTAATACAGAATAATAGCCTGATTTTCAAGTGTAAACATGGACAATTAAATGAGGTATTGGCCGGCTGTTATAGGAAATCTTGAAAACGTTATTATGTAATTGTTGAAACTTAGTTCAATTGGTGAAATATAATTTGGTTGAAATTTATGTAATATAATAATTGCAAACACGGACAATTAACAAATACAGGCAATGATATAACAAATGAAAGACGAATTAATTTACCACCGTACACACAGATGGGACAATAAGCCGTTGTGACGTTTGTGAAGGCTGTAACTTTAAACGGACACATGACAATCTTGATTTTTTAAAAACTCGAGGTGTCCCTTAAGGTTTTCTACATACATTGCATTTGTTCAATCATTAATACTAATTGTAAGAAAAGTATAAAGCAAATTGATGATTATATTTCACCTATAACATAGTTAATTTAAAACCTATGGTAGAATAACGAAGAAAAGTTTAAAACTCAAAATTGTATTTAAATATATGAAGCAGATTTAAGGTCAAAAGGATATTTGATTAATAACTCAAGAGGCTAATTTATTTTAATGCTTGATAAATACTTCAATGTTGCCATGTGTCCCTTTAAGGAACGTTTGACGATGTTTTGTTAATTGCCATCCCGTTGATGTTTATGATGTCATAAGTTATTCTTCCAATTGTTTGTGTCGATGCGTGTTCCTGAATACTGCATTTCCTGTTTGGCTTTTATACCTACTTTTGTAGGCTTTATACTATATTTCATGCCATTAAATTGCCTTTGATTTACATCAAACGTTTATTAATTTCAAGGTACTTCTACTCAATGTTAAGGAAGTGACTGTAAACTAAGTTCCATTACTTAAGGCGCCCGTTTATTTCACAAATGGATTAGCAGTAACTGTATTTATTGAAAATCATGGACATGAACGAACAGTTAAATGCCATTAAACGTTGTTGTTTTTTTCGCCCGAAGACCATGGATTTTTCATGGCTATTAACTTTCGAAGTCAACATTTCGTATTTTTTATTTTTGTTTAAGCTGTACTTATGCCATACATAGTGAGCACTTATTTTAATGTTTTGTTTGGGGTTATTACATTAACATTTTGAGAATTTGACAATTTAAATTACAATAAGTCATGGTACAATTTTTTTTAATGGATTTGATACTTTTCGTGGAATTTTAAATGGAAATCAACTGATTTATCAATATAGTTGACCAATGTTGCCTTATGCTATAATTATTGGAACTTATTGTTTGTTCCTGGAGTCACGATCTTGGTCTATAGTGGCTTTGCGATACTATAAAAAAGAGTATGATAATGGACCTTTGCGATACTATAAGTTAATTATTTCTGTATATATATGTACATAATTTCTTACAAATAATCAAAAATAAAAATAAGACTGTGGCGGGGACATCGATGTTCTTCTTGTTTGCTTTGTTATCATGAATATTTCTGGTAATTTATCTTAAAGTACTGATGTGTTTTTGTAATAGTGTTCTCACATTTGGACTTTTCGCTTAATACTTGTGACTATATATGCTATATTGTGCATTCGCAGAAAATATTTTTTGTCAAACCGGAAGTCAACCAAGAAACACGCGTACACAATAATTTGTTTACATTTCCTTGAAAACGTGACCAAATTGAACTAAAGGGACACATGAAGCCTTAGGTAAAAGAAAATCTGTCTGTAAACAGGACACAGAAGATAATCGCAGCAGATTCGCCCATTAGTGACTAATTGCTGAAACGACATGCGTAAATGGCTTCTTCACGTCTAATGGGTCATTACAACGGGTTTCAGATTGACAAATTGACAACTGCGGATGAAAAAAACATATTTGTTTATTTATGATTTAAAATATATTTACTTTATCTCTATCGATATTGTTATGAAATTAACAACCATGGATGCAGAAATTAATTTGACGAAATGAGAATTGTAAAAACGTATTTTTTACCTATTATTTAATAAATTGGTTTCCCGATTTAATATCACGCTTTTTGTTATTTCCTAGACATATCTGAACTTTAATCAAAATAATAGTTTAAATGACAATGTATTAACAAAAGTAATTTTGAAAACGAATGTCCTTCTGATCCTTATCCAGTATGCTGAGACTCGGTCAGACTCTCATGCAGAGCAATAGTACGGTCAGACTCTCATGCAGAACAATAGTACGGTCAGACTCTCATGCAGAGCAATAGTACGGTCAGACTCTCATGCAGAGCAATAGTACGGTCAGACTCTCATGCAGAGCAATAGTACGGTCACACATCCGTGTAATAGTAGTATACGCTCAATTTAATATAATGCAAATCCGAATTCACAATGGGTGAAAGCACTTCTTTTTTATTTATCAACATTTTCATGGACATAAGCAATTCAATATAATAGTATATGACTATAATTTGAGACACGTGGAACTGAAAAATAAGATATAAAAGTCAAATAGGTAATGTCGCATTCAAGGACCACAGTCAAGAACAAACACGCACAAAAAATACAACAATTACAAAGATGACTAAAAGGCAAGATATGATATCCCAAACATAAAAGGGTTGACAATAGGGCTACCGCCTTCGAACGGTCAGTGCACCGAACCTCACTCTTACCCTATTGTCATTCTCATAAACCACCGTCTACGTCCAACACACATAATGGGAACATGTAACCAGACTAGTGGGGAACCGAAACACACATTTTAAGTAAAAATACGTAATGGGTGCATATGACCACAAGAGACACATGGTGACATATGGGAAACTGACACAGACCGTGTACGCAAATGGAACATATGACAATGAGCGACTCATGGGGAATTCAGACATAATGTGTGTATACGTCAACAAATTATGCCCACAAGAGATTCATGGGGAACAGAGACACCCCGTGTACTTCATTAATACATACTATGAACACATCGCAAACATATACTCATAGGAAACACACACAAACCTCTTACATTTTAAAAGTACATGATAGAAACACATGTCAACAGCATATCAGTGGGAAACAGGGACACAACGTGTACACAGGGACACAACGTGTACGTCAAAATACGAAATGGAAACATATGATCCCACGAGATTCACGGAGAACGAAGGCACACCGTGTTCATAAAAAGTACACTGTGTAAGTCAAAACTTGAAATGGAAACTTCAAAATAAATATTAAATGGGAACATATGACCACACGAGATTTATAGGGAACGTATACACAGTGTCAAAAGTATAAAATTGGAAAATACAACCACAAGAGACCTTGGGATAATTGAGGTGTACAGTGTACGTCAAAACTAAACAATAAGAACATAAGATCACATGAGATTCATTGGCCGTGTCAAAAGGTGTAATTGGAATATATGACCACAGAACACTTATGGAAACACCATGCACGTCAAAGCTACGAACTAAGAATATATTATCACACGAGATTTTTGGACCGTGTACGTCAAAAATACGTTATTGGAACTAATGAACACATAAAAACCATTCGAAACTGAGACATACTCAAAATATATGCGAGCACACGCAGGCATACACGCACGCACTCACGCTCACACACACATGTATACATACATACATACATACATACATATATGCAACCGAAACGACACCAGCAGTTTAATTATGGTTACTCCTTGAATACGCAACTTGCAGCGATAGTAAGGCATCCAGTTTACTGTATACATTGACTGGTCAAGACGTTTGTATAGGGAACAATTCACAAGAAACAAAACTGAAACAACTGAACTCAGATACAATAGTTATCTAATAATAGTCCAGTACATTTCTGTATCGCACGTTTGTATAAAACTCTAAATTAAATCTACCTCTGTGTAGCCGTTATACATTAATTATGCTTGCAAACTATTTGAAGGAGGACAGTGAAATGGGCGACATGTGTCTCCATTTACGAACACAGCATCTATATCGAGTTCTTAATGAATTGGGTTATTCGGGACACCAATACAGACAGGTTATATGGCGTCAGCAGGAATGAACATTACAGACCCACCTACCATTTCTCCATTCTCGCCCTCGATCGATACTAGTATCATCTCTCGTGTTTGGCGCTTGGAATTATGGGGTAAAAAGTAGTCCGGTCTTGTGATTTGCACATATATATAGCTAAGGACCAAAACCCAGGTTTTAGACTCAATCTAGACACGCCGGACAAAAGCACCAAACTTTCCTCAAATGTGTGTTTTATATTTCTATGTATTTTTAAAAGTTTCCCCAAAGTTTCGTAAATCCCTAAATGTATTAGGATTATATGCAAACCGAATTACCGCACCGCGGAAGAAGTCCTGAAAAATCAGGAGGGCACCTGCCGAATATCAGAGATGAATTTGATAAATTCGAAATGACGTCAGTATGCCATTTCTCCCCTGCGGATTTGACGAGTTTTTAAACATTCTATGGTTCGAATCCAAGCCATTGTTGACAAACATAGTGAGCACTCTTTATATTTCTTCATAACGTTTACAACAAATATTATAATTCCAAAAGCCGTTTACTTTTTACTAACGAACTCCCTTTAAGTACAAATGTTTAATGTTCACAATTTTAAGATTCACCACAACATGCGTTTCTCGAAAATCAAGCACATTTATCAAAATCTTGTTGCTGAAATTGCATAAATGCGAATGTCTAACGTCTTCAAACGAGACAGGCAAGAACAGCGTAGCAGACGGTGTTGCAATTGTTAAGGCAAATGACGGATGACATAAGTTTGTTTTGTATAATAAAATGCAACACACGTATCATCTAAATCAGTATCATCCAATATGTCCAATTGGTTTTCAAAGATGACAAGTAAACTTAAAAAGCAGCAAATAAACAGACAAAAACATATTTTATAGACCAGACGAATGAATCATTTTCAGAAGACAAATTACGACTGACAGACCTACACGCGATACCATTACTAGTTTGCAACTTGTTATGCTATTTTGGCGCCTATTGTCGTTTATGCGTTAAAGAATGATTTGCATTATAAGTAAGTAAATCAGGATTAATATGTGTTTAGGATTGTTTAAATACATAAATATATTGAAAAATATTGCTCAAAGCATCTCCAAAAGCAAATTATTTTTACATTTATTTTTGTAAATTACTCATTTCTTTAAAAGAGTAGAGCTTAAAGAGTAGAGCAAACATATGCAAACGGGGAGACCGTGTATTTATATACTTATTCTGAATCACACATTTATCACATTTCACCGTACATCTCAGATTAATTTCAAACCGCCATTTCGCAGTAAAAATAATCACTATTATTCTTGTTATTCTTCTTATGAAACTTTTTTTTTTTCTCTTCAACTTCGTTTCGAACTTAACATTTAAATATCACAACACGAAACATGAATACTAGAATAATACACGTGGTATCATTTATTTTATTAATCTTTCAATGGTTTATGATTAACATCCGAACTCATGTGCCAAATATGACCTCCATCATATACACACGTCTTATTTTGCTTCAGGTGGAAGATCCGACATACCTGTATGTTTATCTGAGTGACGTGTATAATCCTGTTTTACGTTGCTATCGTCCATATTGGCTCGTTTACCGTGTCGCCGCCATTTCGAATATTATTTTCCTTCGCGTGTCAAAAAAGTATTCTTATCTTTCAAAAGAGTATGACAATTGTGTGGTCTTGGAATTGATTGAAACTGCTAAAAAATATAGAATCATAATCATGAAAAGTTTTAAATTAAAATTACGTAATTCTTGCATTTCTGATTTGAGCTACACAAAGATCAACGTTTATTCGATCTTTACAATAGTATCGCTATTTGGGTTACTAATGCTCCACAAGAGTTCAACACTATTATAGTAGGAGGATCTTTTAACTTATTAAGATTAAGGTTTGTTGCACACTAGAACCTGGTTTAAACTCCAAGTAGCCGTTTTTGCCACTGACCGTTCCAATGCGGTAGCCCTATTGTCAACCCTTTTATGTTTGAGAGGTCATATGTTGCCCTTTATTCATCTGTGTAGTTGTTGTTTGCTTCTGTTTGTGGTTGACTGTAGTCCTTGACTGTGTAGTTGTTGTTTGCTTCTGTTTGTGGTTGACTGTAGTCCTTGACTGTGTAGTTGTTGTTTGCTTCTGTTTGTGGTTGACTGTAGTCCTTGAGTGCAACATTTCCTGTTCGGCTTCTAAATTTATCTTTTTTTGTTTTCTTTCATTAGTATAAGCTCCGATCTAGCGTTTTTTTTATAAGCCCACAAAGATTTGTTATGTATTAGAACTATGTATCATCAAACAGTTGATGTTTCCGACAACAACTACACAGTCAAGGACTACAGTCAACCACAAACAGAAGCAAACAACAACTACACAGTCAAGGACTACAGTCAACCACAAACAGAAGCAAACAACAACTACACAGATGAATAAAGGGCAACATATGACCTCTCAAACATAAGGAAACATCAACTGTTTGGCATATGCTGATGCCTACCTAAAGCCCATTGGGACGGTGGCGTTTGATGTTTGTCCATGATCTTTCTTGTCGTGCCCTTAATGATTTATTCTCTTACTGCTCTGGCATCTGCCAAGTCATTGAGTACATTCATTGTGGCTTTCTAGGCTATTGTTTTTTTGGTTCATATTTACACGAGCATATTTGTGTTTTACTTATGTTGCCTATTGATGCTGCCTTGTTGGTTAGAGATTAGATCATGGCGGGGATTTCTTTATTTACACTGTCCTGTTTTAATGGGATGACAGTAGGGTAAGTGTGAGGTTTGATGCACCCTAGAACCGGTTTAAACCCCCAGTGGCCTACCGACCGTTCCAAGGCGGTAGCCCTTTTGTCAACCCTTTTGTGTTTGTGTTGTCTTTTGCATTTAATATTGCCTTTGCCTTCTTGTTTGTCTGTTTGCGTGTTTGTTTCTGTGTTTTGTGGTTGACTGTCCTCCTTGAATGCTACTTTCCCTGTCCGATCTTTTTGTATTTCTTTCCCAACCAAATGGTTTATCTAAAGGGTTGAACTGAGATGAATTTGATTTTAACATAAATCAAGTTAAACAGGTCATATATAGCTATCATGATTGAAGAACTAAAGAAACTACCCCGTCAAAAAATGTAAAAATTACACAACAAAACCGTTTATCAAAATTTCTACCAGGTATTCAGGTCATAGAATAATGTATATGTGCCTATTTAAAGTAAAGCTTTATTCACGGGTTCTTACATTACCCGTGATCGAATTTACCTGAAATGAATTATTAGTAGGTCATTTTAAATTCGACCAGTTGTGGGGGTTGGCTTGGCTGGTTAAAGCCGTTTATATTATGTATATAGAGTTTGGGAGAGCTCGTCATCCTTTGCCAAAACAACTCGTTCCAAGTAATATTTAGCCATACAAATTCAATAACCTTTTTATTGTATACTTTCATATTGTTTTCGATCAATGTTAATTGTATGACTATTACTTTTCATTGTATTATTTTACAATGTGTTATTGTGTTATTTTTTATAGCTTTTGATGGAATTCCTATCTTGCGATTCAGTTTCATTTTGTGTGGATGATTATTTTGCGCGAAAACGACGTCGACGTTGGATGACGTCATTAAAAACATCAATCTATTTTCTAAAGTTTGTTTACCATTCAGTGGGAGCGCCAAGCCGCCGCGGAGTGATATTTACTTAAAAACGTCACGCGCAAAAAACGTAAACAAACTGCGTTTTGAGCAGATTTCAGGATGGCGGTCAAAATGACACCAGTGATGTAAACTGTATTCAACTGACAATGTACAATGATGACACACATAAACAAATGCATTAATTCGTTTGTTACAGAATGAATTTTAAGTTTTTACGTGTTTTGTCGATTCTTTTTTTTTTTAAAATACGATTTCTAGGCTTTTACAAATTACCGATCGTTTCGAAAATTTATGTGAAATTTTAGCTTTTTATCAAATTGATAATTACAGTTTGTTCTTATAGCGAGAAAAAAGACGAAAGCATTAAAGTCAAGAAAAAGTCTTCCTCTACAGGCCTGTAAAATTGCATTAAAATTTGGAAAAATTACTTTTTTCTACCCAAAAAAACGTTTCATGACCGTTCATAAAATTACACACAGAAAAGTGAGACTCTCTTCAACCGTGTGCTTCATACAAAAAACTTTCAGAATCATATTTTTATCACTACAATTAAAACATAATTTATACAAGTCATTTCCTTATAAAATAACTATCATTTTCATGGCCTACTTTTAAAAATAAATTTAGGTCTATGTTGTGTTATTGTGAAAATGATTTCAGTCAACAAACATGCGAAAGAGCAAAATGTCAGGTGTTTATCGATCGACTTCAATTTTTTTATTTTGTTCTCGATTTGTATGAAGATTTTAACAGCGAGAAAAAAGACAAGAACATGAACGTTGAGCTTAATCCTTCCTCTGGCAGTATGTGAATTTTCAAGCGAATTTGAAAAAAGTACTTTTTTCTACCCAAAAAAACGTTTGGTCACTATTTTACGCACGAGTTTCGAACGTTGTTTTTGTCTAGTTTTGTAATACGGCATGGAATACGGCATGCAATACATCGGTCAGCTCTGTGTGTGATAAATTCTGAAATTACCTGATATATTGTTGTGAACAGACAGTCGATAAGAGACAAAATATTTATGCTAACATAATATATTTTAAATTCGATTGTTATTGAAAATATTGCAAAAAAATCTTTACTGTGTTTCCCCGAAGACCACATTCCAACACAGAATTGTGACGTCACAATTCATGTACTAGTATAATCACAGGGTGAAAAGGTGTACGCGGACAATTTTTTAAAACTTCGAAAGGACGTGTGTTTTTATTTATTTATTTTGGTCGAAGAGTCCTTTAAAAAAAGTATCACTGGCTATTATCCTTTCGACCCATCCACCCTCGCCCCACCCCCACCCAGCACAGTTTTTTTTAAATGGACAGAAGTTATATAGAATGCGAACTATGATTTTAAATGTATTTTAAAGGCCATTTGGATTGTCGACGCAAATATAATATGAACTATGGCTTTATTGATTTGAACAGCGACCGCAGAGGGAAGTAAGATGGGTGAATAGTCCCATTAGACATGCCATCACCAGGGCTCCAGCTCCTTAGGTTCAACGCCTTTTCCACTGTGTAACCGAGGCCCCTTTTTTGAAAGTCTGTGAAATAGCATCTTTGAAACAATCTGTGTATTAAACCGTGCCAGCGCCTTTACATCTGAGATACAAGAACACATGATTGGCAATCGACCGCTTACATGTATGTGTACCCTGCTGCACCCCTCCCCACCCCCACCGCCACCACACACACAGTTTAACTCATCTTAGTGGGGTTCGGGGTCCCTCCCGCCCTCACTCCGTTTAACTTATCCTAGTGGGGTTCGGGGTCATGCTACAAAGCGCGTTCTGACGTATATTTCAGAGTTATAAAATGGTATAAAGGTAAGTACACACATGTAACTGAAAATACACCCCAAAACCTCCTCCATTGTTATTGCGTTTTTGGACTTTTACATTTTCGATTTCCGAGTTAGGCGTAGGGTCGGGCGTACCGTACTTACGAAGAGCTACGCCAATCACACCTACCATCTTTTATGAAACTATATTTAGTACCAAACAGTAAGGGATGGGCAGAACCCTGCAGCCTATAGGGTAGAAAGGCTCGCGAGGGTAATAACTCTAAACTTAGTATCCTTTTGTAGAATTTTTTTTTCAATAAAATTCGGATTCGGCCGGGTTAGCGATGACCAAGACACTCTCCCTTAGTCTCGTCCGTCGGATGGGGACGTAAACCGGGCGGTCTCGGTTTATCCTCCGAGCACGTTAAAGAACCATAGGGATCTATTCGATAACAAGAGTAGGTCAGGTTCCCAGATTTCTATGTATTCCTTTCCCTCTCAGGGGCGGCTCTAAATAACCTATACTGTGTTGATGAGCCGTTAAACAACATTCAATTCAATTAAAACGTATATTGTCTCGTGGTCTAGCTTGTGTGTCGTCTCAACATGGGATAAATAATAGCTATTAGTGTGTGTGTGTGTGTAGTTCTAAGGTTTATAGTCCGTCCGATTAACATTACATATTTACTTATATATATTAGGCCAACACAAAAATACCTGTGTTTCCGGTGGCCAGACAAACCCTATTTTAAGGGGCCGACCCTAAAACTTTTTATGAAAAAAAAAAAAAAAATGTTCTGAACAATGATTTATCACCATATATCGAGGTAAACTGACATCACAGAGAAACTTTCAACTGTATCATCAACTTGAATGAGGTTTATGATATAAATACCTGTAGAATCTCACAATATCTTTCTCCAAAAAAAAATAAAAAAAAATGCCTACCTACCGGCCCTATTTTTTTAGAGCATGCGATAGGAAAGACACCTATTTTTTTGTTTGGCCTTACTATATATTTAACTTAGAAATCGGCTGCTGTGCAGCTTCTACTATTTTTTAATTTTCTAACGTATTTAAAATTTTAAGATGGTCGCCAAAATGATAAAAGCCTGAAAATCAGCATCATTTATTATAACACACAAGTCTGTCATGTGCTTTTGTCAGCAAGGACATTTATCATTCCTGATTTATTTTAAAGGGATTGGAGGCGGTCTGGAAGACTATAAGCGTCTATTAAAATACGTAATGCGTTTCATTTTCATATTCAATGTACATACTATTATGCTCTGACCACAACTTTGCCAAAATAAAATTCATAGTTATTGGCCATGTCAGTAGCATTGAACAATTGCTAAGGAAGAACTTTATACATATTTTCAGAGTAAGACGAAAATGTGTGTTTCATGAACATAGGTAAATTAATAGAGGATCTTACACGAGAGCTGACAGAGCTTAAAGTGATCCCTAAGCGTCTGCCATGTCCACTGGCACAGCTATATATATATTATAGGGAGGTCAAGTGTAGTTTAAATGTTGGATATATTCAGGTTTAATGAATTCATAAGTCATTCAGCTGAACAAGTGATCATTTGTTTAATAGGCATGTCAAACATATAATACATACTGGTAATGGCTGTGAGTGAACTGTATAAATTATTGGTGCAATATTATCAACAGTTTAGTAATATAATAATAACTATTAGCTTTGCACTATTCTAGTATTAATATTAATGATTACAAAAATGTGAATTATGTAGAAAAACTAATGGGACGCTGCGAGTTGTTAGCTTTTCAACAATTAAGATTGCTGTGTGTCCCTTTAAGGTCCATAATTAATATGTTAATAAAACAAGTAACAACCCTATACTTTTTTTTTGAAGTTGTGTCACAGGTTTTGAACATAGTTCAGAATCAACATGTATTCTCCGTTATATGTACACGTAACAGTCAGTTCAATAAAACTGTGTATTTCAACGTCTCAAATGGAATGATGAATGTTTTTTTATTGAGTATTAAATAAGCAAAACTACTTTTCACATCACTCTCATTGTCATGGATGACAGCGCTAAATGCATATGGGAGGAAACCAGCATGCACAGATCCTTGTGGAAAACTTGAGTGTCAATTAGCGTTGAGAACAAGAACTGTAGATTTAGTTCAAGATAATCCATTGAATTTATTGTTCAATACTTGGATCCATTACAGTTGTATAGCGTAGCCTTGTGTTGTGAAAATGGCAGCATCTTGTCTGAAAAATAAAGAATATGCAAACACTGAGTATTACAACTTAAATATCTGTTGTACATGAAATACTAAAACTTGATCACTTTTAATAATATACAAAATATGTATTTTATATAGAACCAATACAGGCCAAATACAATAAAAATTAAACCTGTGTTTACATATCATTGTCAATAAAAGTGGGCCAGTATATTTATTTGGTATCAAATATTTACATGTTATCATTTGTTTACTCCATGAATTATATTTATACCACAAGAACATTAAATAAAGAAAAATCTGACTGTATGCAGGCTTAAACATATTAAAACAAATTATATTATTTTTTTACATCAAAATAACTGATTATTATTTGATTCCCAATAAAAAGAGAAGTCAGCAGTGTATTAAGGGAGTTGGTATGGTTTAATACAGTAAACACAGACCTGTATATTTAATTCGGTCTTAGTCAATATAAAATTTACTGAAAAAGATTACCAATTTTTTTTTTTAATACTTTAATACTGAGAACGTATGTATTGTTTAAGATCCTTTTCATGCTTTAATAGTTCCACCTTGCAAGGTAAGGTTTCCAGGTGTTTTAACTAGATTTATCTAATTATTATTATTTTATTATTTTTTTGGCATTGATGTGAAATGCTTCCCCACCATACAAATAAGTTCTGCTTTAAACAAACCTCTATGAAATCCATCTTGTTTTTGTGAGCTCCTCCAAACTCACCTCATCCAACCAAGAGTCGCATTTCAGATCAGAATATGTAAGATGCAGGCATCATGTCTGTGAGACTGATGTCTCCATATGAAAAAAATAATGACACAGTGTATAAATTTCATTTGGATCTGAGTGAACATTTCGCTGAAATTAAATAATAATTAGATAGATCTATGTATTCAATTCTTATTTCTATGTACTGTTACTTAGAAAATGTGTTCATCAGGGCTTTTTTCCACAAAATTCGGAAGAGGCCCAGGCCTGTCCATTTTGGGGGAAAAAGACGAGCTTATTTCTCATTTTGGGAAAGATGTAAGATTTTACCAATTAAGTAAATTTGACTATGCTTTATTTATATTTTCAGACAACAGTTATTAAAATTACTTTTTCTCAGTCAGAACTGACTCCACAGACAAAAACACATTGCAGAATTAATACTTTTTCTCAAATTCTGAGACACTGCTGCTTTCTG
This sequence comes from Cyrtodaria siliqua, assembly GCA_037043455.1. Lineage (NCBI taxonomy): Eukaryota > Metazoa > Mollusca > Bivalvia > Adapedonta > Hiatellidae > Cyrtodaria > Cyrtodaria siliqua. Next base: position 41,303 of record JAWPHD010007274.1, read on the forward strand.
ATTGGCAAATATTTCTGCCACAATTGGGGAAACAAAAGTCAAGTTCTCAATTGGAAAAGAGGCCTTTTAGAGGTGTCTCTGTTACATAAGGTAAAAAAGCCCTGTTCATGGTACACATATCATTTAGCGGAGTCAATCACATAAAATAGAACTGGGATGCAGTGTATATTTTGTTTTTAATTGAAAACCAAGTGTTGCTGTATTTAGCATTTCAGTTAAGTAGGGTTTGTAGAGAACATATGCGGGAGGGACGTAGAAGAGAGGGGAAGGGGGTTGGGGAAAGTGGTGGGGGCAGCAGGGCCTTTTTACCAGTTTTGGGATAGGGGCCTTTTTCTTTTAATTGGGGGTGGAATACTTAAATGGGGAATGAAATTTCCAAGGTAAGTTTAAAAAGTGGGACAGTCTGCATGCTTTTAAAAGAAATGAGAGTGGAGAATGGGCCTTTTAGTTTTACAGGTCGGTTCAAGAAGGGTAAAAAGTCCATGGGGAGGTATGCGTCAGCTGCCTTTGGGTAAATGTAGAGAAGGGGGTGGCAGAGATGTGGTTTAGGAATTGCTGTGTCCCATGGCCATGCAGCATATGTGGGGCTCGACACTGGCCATTACAGGCATACCATAAAGTGTACCCCTTCACAGGGTTCAGGGCTGAGGGTCTCCCAGCGGTTTTTGGGAACAAGGCAACATATTTTTGGGGAACAAATCAAATTTGGGGATCACCGGGTCGTATTGTCAGGGAACAAGGGAACATGGACCACCCCTGGAAGGGCCTCATGTCTATGGCTACAGGTCTTGTTATACAAACAAGAATGATTCTGAGAGAGGAATCTTATGTATAATTCAATGAAATCAGCAACTGACACGGCTGATCCAGTTATGTTTACTATTTACACAGTTTGTCAACATTAACACCAACGATGCGCTTGGCAAATTTCAAGAAAACACTGCATAAACATTCCGTTATTTTTATTTGAAAGTAGTTCCTAATTTCTATTTCGCGGCTCTTAGCAAGCACGAGCAACGTTCCCGTGCAATATCAATGTGTGCAATATCGTAGATTATTGTATACTTTCATATTGTCCCGTTTAGTTTGCATTGAGCTAAGTGTGCAATATTCTACGATATTGCACACATTGATATTGCACGGCAACTTTTGCTCGTGCTTGCTAAGAGCTGCGAAATAGAAATAAGGAACTACTTTCAAATAAAAATAACGGAATCCTTCCTATAGGTTCAACAACAAAAATACTTTTTTTTTTTTACTTTTTATGGCACAAATTGATAAAATAATTGAAATGGTCACTCACCCACTGTTTTCAACGTTATCGAATGGTAAACAAACTTTAGAAAATTGCTTGTTGTTTTTAATGACGTCATCCGACGTCGACGTCGTTTTCGCGCAAAATAATCATCCACACAAAATGAAACTGAATGGCAAGATAGGAATTCCATCAAAAGCTATAAAAATAACACAAATACAATGAAAAGTAATAGTCATACAATTAACATTGATCGAAAACAATATGAAAGTATACAATAAAAAGGTTATTGAATTTGTATGGCTAAATATTACTTGGAACTCGTTGTTTTGGTGCTAGACGACTCGCAAGCTCGTCGTTCTTTGCCAAAACAACTCGTTCCAAGTAATATTTAGCCATACAAATTCAATAACCTATAATATTAAGGCAAGACTAAATTACATTCGATGGTGACAACCTTTGATTATTCTTAAAGTTTTGTCTTAAAGTAACACAAGCGCCAAATTTTGCTATGAAAAAGTTCTTCCAAACTTTACCCATTTGTCGAGGTCGCAAGATGATGCATATATGCGAATTAAAACGGTATTATCCACGGGTTAATACAATATCCGCACATGAACATGTGTAAAATGAATTTAGAGTTTGTAAATTGTTATTCGAAGCTTCAAGCAATAACAAAAAGGCAATGTTTTTGGCTGGCCGGATTTCATGTTTATATGTGGAATTGCCTGTAGACGCTTTACTGGCTAAAACGGAACATAAAATTCCCATCAGTACTTCTTTTAAACACATTGCAAAAACAAAAGGGCCAGGATGACCATACATTGCTCACAAGGTAATTATGGGCAATAAGTCTGCTGTGTCTAGTCTGGCATGGGTATTTTTTAAATTGTCTCACTTTCTTCTATGAATGAGATTTCATAACTAGAGTGTTCACAAGGCTTAATATTTTTCAGCGGCCATAACTCAGGTTAAATTATTCCGATCTAGCTGGTTTTCGAACTTTTCCCAGCTTTCATTGACATATAGACACTGGCAAAGTTTCGTTTAGATCCGATTAATATTAAAAGCTCTAGAGTGTTCACAAGGAAAATAGCATTTTTCAGAAAAACAAAGGCCAAAACTCCGGTATTACTGACCCGATTTGGCTGTTTTTCGAACTTGTCCGAGCTTTTATAAAGGTCAAATAATAAATGAAGGTGCTAGAGTGTTCACAAGGCTAAATATGCCTTTTTCAGAAAAACAAGGGCCATAACTCCGGTGAAATTATTTCGACCTCGCTGGTTTTCAAACTTATGCAAGCTTTCAATAATATAAAAACACTGGCAAATTTTCGTTAAGATCCGATTAATATTGAACCCTAGAGTGTTCACAAGGCAGAAAATAGCATTTTTCAGAAAAACAAGGGCCATAACTCCGCTGTTACTGACCCGATTTGACTGGTTTTCAAACTTGTCTCAGCTTTCATTAATATTAATAATCTATTCAAATAATAAATGAAGGTGCTAGTGTTTTCACATGGCTTACTATGGCATTTTTCAGCAAAACAAGGGCCATAATTCCGGTGAAATTATTCCGATCTGACTGGATTTCGAACTTGTCCGAGCTTTCACTGGCAAAGTTTTGTTAAGATCCGATTAATAATGAAGCCCCTAGATTGTTCACAAGGCAAAAGTTAACGGACAGACAGACAGACGGACGACGGACAACTCGTCATCCCATAAGCTCTGCTGGCTTTTGGCCAGTAAAGCTAAAAACGTATATGAACACTGTCTATTGCTCGCACTGTTCGCATTTAAGATAATAGGCCCAAAAGGGTCTGTGGACGCTCTACTGGCTAAAGATAAAGTTTATATATAAGGAGCTATACCTCTTTCAAATATCATTCAACTAAAGCATGGTGATGATATACGCAACTAGGTTTGGTACTGATCATCCCTGACAAGTTTTGTTGAAATACGGCCAGAGGTTCATGATAACTAGATCTAGTCTGTGCAAAGTTAGTGTATTACAACCTTTAAGGTGTCATAACTCTGCTGAAATTCACTCAGAACTATGTATTATGGACATTGGCAGGTCAAGATTTGACAACCAGTTTTGTGAAGTGCTACAAGCGACTCGCGGACAAAAAGAGTTACTTTTTCTGAATTTATGTGGACAAAAAGCGCCGCGCGGATAAAAAGGCGTCACTTTTTCTGCGGACAAAAAGCGCCGCGCGGACTAAAAGCGTCACTTTTTCACATTTTGTGCGGACAAAAAGCGCAATGCGGTCAAAAGGCATCATTTTTTCATTTTTTTTTCTGTGGACAAAAAGCGCCGCGCGGACAAAAAGCGTCACTTTTTCAAATTTTGTGCAGACAGAAAGCGCCGCGGACAAAAAGCGCCGTGCGGACAAAAAGCACGTGCACAGTCGTACTAATTATCAAGTTTGGAGCAAACTTTATATTCTCATCATTTAATTTGGTATATGTCAATGTAGGATGGTTTAGCGGACATAACTATGAATTTGTTAATAAAAAAAATGTAATAAAATCACTCTGTATATAATGATTTACTTCCCGGTGCCATTTACAAATAAACGTGATTTTGGCTACGTAGATCTTAGCGCTGATATTCGTCGATCTCTTTAAACAAATGACAAACAAAATATTGACTTTTAAATTTAACACTGACTCTCCGGGACCGAGTGTTGAAATCATCATATCACAATGATTATACCTTATATTTATCATTGTAGGATGGTATAGTAAGCATAATTAAGTAGGTGTTTAATATTATACGGAACTGTTAAACATGTACGTGACTCATAATTGTGCTAACATGATTGTTCATTTGGAAGTCAATAAATGCCATACCCTAATATTAGATTTTCTTTTAATATTTTATTTAAAATTGATGTGTACCATATCAAGTTGATGGTAAGACTTTAATAGTTTAGAACTATATCTACAACATGTGAAATATCATAACCAAGAAAGGAGGTAACACATATACATGACCTTAACATTTAATATGTCATTAGCTCGACTACACTTGATCGTCGCCTCCGATCGGTTGAAGTTTGCGTGTAAGCTTGTATCTCCGAAACGGCTTTACATAATGTGTAACTTTACACATCTGTTTGGCCTCAATATACAAGTTCATGCAGCCAGGTTATGGTCATAAACAACTTTTAAATATGAACTGATTTAAGATCTTCTGTCTATATAATATTTCTATATTGCAATTAAATCTTGAAATTTCAGAAAGAACTGATTAGGATAAAGCCAAACATATAATTATCACTTCAATATTCATTACATAATGTGTGCAATAGTAATTAATGAGTTGCAGAATCAATTTGATTCATTACTTTTATTCGACATAACATGTGTATTGCCTTACACACGGCTGGTGATCAATATAATTATTATGACCATTCTGTATTTAAATAAACGATTTAAAAGAACTAGTAACCCTTCGTTTATTTATTGAACATACGGTATGCACACTCCCTGTCGATTTGGCCCGATTCTCCGACAGTTCAAAATCGTCCCGACTTCTAGTCGTCACCATGAAATGGCCGCAATGACCGAAACGCGCATGTCAACCGTATGGCGAAAAGACGACAGAACGACAAGACGACAAAACGGCAAGACGACAGAACGAAAAGACGGCAAAATGAAAAGACGGCAAATGCAGCGCGAAAAGACGAAATAACGACAGAAGGAACAGATTAGAAGCAACACAAATTACAGAAATGACGACAATATCAAATGGCGTCTTTTCACGGCTGAAGTGTCGCATTTCGTCTTTTCGTTTGGCGTTCTGTCGACTTTTCGCCCTTGAAAAGTCGTCTTTTCGTTCTGTCGGTCTGTCGTCCTTTCGTTCTGTCGTCTTTTCGCGCTTCATTTGTCCATTTTTCGTCCTGTCGTATTTTCGTTCTGTAGTCTTTTCGTGGCGAAATAACGAATAGACGGCATGGCCGAAATCAGCCACCATACAACTGATATTCGTTGAATGATTATTCTACTACCCACTTCCTCTAACTATACATTATCACATACCTATTCTAAGTGTGATCTGCTTTATGTTATCGTGCCATTGTTCAGGGTTATACTATTGTTTGATGAGTCGTGTAGTTCCCGTGAAAAAATAAGGCCACTTAGGGTACTGAGGAACTGTGTTACATACATATGCGCATGTACACTAGTTATTCAACTAAAACGATTAATAGATACTGAAAGCAACAAACACAAACATTTGAGAAAAGTAGCAAGCTCGGTTGTATTAAGTCTGTTCATGAGAGGTAATATAAGATGCAACACCTCTAGAAGGGTCGATCACTAAACTTGAACTGCCTTGCAATATTAAAGTTGCAAAGGTAAACGACAGTGTGTTTTAAAATAAAGTGTTTTACTTTAAAAAGGCCACATTGATTATCATCAAGGCATTATGAACAAATCAACGTTTACTTGGCTGAACGTCTTACCAAGCGAAGTAATCCTGACAAGATGGTTTGGTTACCATACTATTATTTAATTACCATGCTATGCCAAGGACCGTTTGTTTAAAGTACAAACAACAGTAATACGAGACCCGAGATCAGACAGACTACATACGAGACCAGAGATCAGACAGACTACATACGAGACCCGAGATCAGACAGACTACAGCTTTATTGAATATCAAACGTGTGTCTTAGCATGTTGTAGTTGACCAGTATTACATGCGTGTGTACACACTCAGACACATTTATTCTCAATCGATCAAGTATTTACAGAAAATGCTTGGTACCCCTATGGTTCCACTTTAATCAATTCTTCTATGTTTTCCATGTCGAATAATATACTTTTATTTATCCCTGTCATTGTTGGTTGATTTAAATATGCAGATTTGGTCGACTTTGTTCTGTGAATGCTACATTTCAAGTTTAAAAAAAACAAAAAACAAAAAAACACACAACAACATCGTAATACGTCTGGAAACGAGTCTTGAGCATAACATCATCATGTTAACTGGTTACATTGTAGAGCTTCGTGAGGCAATTAGAAAAATCATGCTTCGCATACTTGCGATATCAATTCCGCTAGGGAATCTGTAAACAGCATAATGCGATGTGTTCATTGTATGCTTCTGTTACATTTATGATTTTGTATTAGCTGTTAACCAAGTGTTTTCATTTTATTAGTGTTCAATATAGATTCGAACTGGCTATACATGTAGGTCAATTCACAATCACTGTATCTTAAAATCGTATTCGCTGAGATTATTGCGCTGATGATAGGAAACCAGAGGGCGCACCTAATAAATAAAACAGTTTAAAGTAACACATGCTGGCAGATAAACATGGCAGTACTCTGGCTGCGAATAAGTATCAGATACAATGGAGGTGAATCCTTGGCAGAACCGTGTTTAACCGTAAATTATATTTTATAATCAACTGTATTTAAACTTCTGTCTCCGCCTATATAAATGATACCAGCAAAACATAATCACTTCATCAATAAAATAATGCAGAAGACAACGTTTACTGAACCAAACAGCTAACGCACCAGTAGACAATATCTTTAATGTATGAACTTATTATATGCCGACTGGTACCGTTGGTGATTTGAATGATCTTTTTTTAAATTTACAGTCGTTATTGACATGATATTTGTCTCGTTCAGAATGAAATTTGTTTTGGTTTATTGATTGTTATTATTGAGATATTTAAGGTATTGTCTACTAGTGCGTTAGATGTTTGGTTCAGTAAAGTTTCAGAAAAAGAAGATTTCGAAATTTTTATCCGTATAGAAATATATCTGTTAAACCATGTGACCCAGAGCAGAGTCATGATTTTCAAGTTGTACAAACATATTTGAATGTAAAGCCACATGACCACCGGGGCGGAACCACGTTTGCCTATAGCTACTTCGTTTAAACAAATTTATTATCTACAATTATACAATACTATGATACTTGGTTCGTCTGTTTATGAAATCAATATGTATGACTAATCTCTATAAAAACCCCAGTGACCTTCGATTTGGGGGATATGTTGCAAACAGGAGATATTTTGATAAGCATAACCGTTTGTTTAATCCGCCTCAATCAACATCATTAATGATTACTTATAGTAAGTGAAGACAAATGTAAACACATTATAAACAGTTTTATAAAGCATACACTTGTAAACCAATAACATGTTTACCATTTAATTGGTAACTATTACGAGTAACATAAAATGACACTTTTGGTAAATTCATGTTTTAGCCGTGATTCGTGAAAGACCCTATCCTTCCGTCAACAGGCAACGTTTATGATAAGGCCACTAGTTTGCTAAAATCAAACACCTGAAAAGGGTTTGGATAAACGATTGTGCCGATATTTGGCGGGTAATTTTGCCTTTATTTGGCCGATTAGTGTCTTCAAAGATAATTGCCTTATATTAGTATACACTAATTAATTATCCTTCAGGATACCAAGAATAATTTTACTCTTTTTTTTATAAATAACGAAGCCATAATGACTCATACATACGTGAAGCGCGGAGACAACATTTCGAGTGTTCATCGTAACACTAATGTGTCTGGTTCATTATGTATATGTAGTTACAAAGTGCTGCTTGACCCCTCGTTAATGATCGTAGGAAATATGATAACTCTCATCCTGACCTAAAATGTAGGGAGTCCTTCCTTATTAACTACTTGGAAACATGTTGACGTGTTTAAGTCCATCTCAGAAAATGTATAATGCAATCAATGGTTTGAGGCTAGACATACTTCATTTCTAAAAGACTGGCATGTGAATATACTGTTGGTGTTCAAATGTGTTGTCCATTACATTCAATCTTTGTATTAACATGTTATACACTATTTAACAGTTTTATCTGATCGAATTGTTCATTTTATGAACATAATGTGTATGTATGATGTTGTCGATTATTGCACTGTCCTTCAAGCAATCATTTACACGATCAGTGATCAATCTTTGTTTTTGTTAAATTCTATGAAATCAAAACTACATGTAGGTTGTTTTCACGTTCATAGATTGTGGTAGGTCTACTTATTTAAATAACCAAGTAAATAACATTTGTCCAGTCTTGTTATTCATTCCGATCTTTGGAGATCGCTGAGCCCGATATTTACAGACATCGGCGGTACATTCTCAAATACTTTGGGTTTTGTACTTGAATTTAGAACAGGTGGTTTCACTACTTCAGCCTTTAAAAGTTCTGAGTATTGTTTAATCAACCCTTGCATATGTTGCGTGCTTTTGGTTTTAGTCTTTTGACTGTTACCTGTGATACGCAGACGTCTCAACCTCTGTTCCCAGCTAAATACCATTTTGCTTATTTCGCCCATTGTTTTCTCATTTTGGGCGACGTGTTTTGTTAGAAACTCGGACCATACGCCGCTGGCCATGGTATGGTGTGAAATTACGGCATTGAAGGTTCCATGTTCACCGTCATATGCATACCATCTTCGAGATGGATCAAATTTATGTACTATTGGCATTTTAAATATTGAGTTATGCTCAACCCGGGGCTAGAGGGCGTGAACGGTAGCATGCACTTTCTACTACCGTTCATGAACAGTCTCAGACAAACCGAGACTGCAGTATTTGGTGTATTTATCGTGTTCAACGATATCCAAATTTCTCCTTTCATACCTTTTTAATACTGAAGTCGTCTTGTTGTACTATATGTTGACAACATTGTAATATTTTGCAAATCGGTCTACATGTACCATACATATGTTTATATACTGAAAGAAATAAGTTTAGCACGGTATTTTGCATATATAGCTTAAAGAAACTGACTTGCTGTATTTTAACTTTAGCATGTCAGAAGGTGTTCTTGTTTTTAACTTATTATGTGTGATTCAAAGTAAGTATCAGGGTTATCTAACATTAATAAACCAACATCTTTTTCACATTAAAAATAAGAATATTATCAAGAACAGGGTTAAACTTTATTAAATAATTGTTCTGGGTTTCGAGTGATGAAAAATGCCAAATCAATTGACATTAACCTTGTCATTATAATGAAATTACGAACCAAAGTTTTAAATTTAAAATTATCTCCCTTTATATTGAAATAAGAACGAAATTATAATTTCTGTAAAGCAGGTAAATCAATTATTTTTTTCCCCCGCAGATATCGTTTAAACATAATGTCCTGTATATACTTGTTAATTATATTGTTAGTGGCGTCTGAAGCACATATCTTTGCATCTGCTCAATGGGATTTACCACGTTATTTATGTGCTAAACTTATGTCTTTCAGTATGTATACTCAAGTTACTAAATATATAATTTTAACATCCTTATAACATTACTTCGTTATAATGTTTTATTTGCATTTACAAACGTTCTTTTCGGAATTTAATCAAAGATCAAGTGTACACTAATAGCACCATTAGAGTTATTGTTGTTTATATAACGAAATCAGTTGATAAGATTTTCAAAGCAAAGACGTGGGAACACGTATAATCTCTATGGAGTACTGGTAGTTCGTGGTGACGGATGTATTCAACAATGCTGCCAGTAAACAAGGTTTAATCAATAAGTTTGCGGATCTAAAATATAGTACGTCGTGTAGAGAATTACCATTGCTAAAATATAGTACGTCGTGAAGAGAATTACCATTGAAACGATTTCGCACAGACGACCTAACCTGACTAGTATTATACTGGTAGTATGCTGGAAGTTTAGAAGATTATATACAACTCAGATAAACGCTTCTGAACCGTTAATAGTCAACATGTACTTTCCTTAAAAACGGCACTGCAATACACAATTCAGATTTAGCTCTGACAATGTCAGTGTTAATGATATGTTACTGTATTTGTTTAAAACACATGTTGTTAAATATTCTTTTATAAAACGATGAGTCACTTTAAACATAGACGTAAGAGAAAAAAACCACAATTATTGTATTGACGTATCTTGACCAGACAGTGATAATATGATAGACAAGTCTGATAACACAGACCTGTATTGACAGGGTGTATTATGCTATTTTACCATCACCAACTCAGACGTTAAAGACACGGTTAAAGGAGTTGATGTATTACTGTGTCACATAACATCAAGCTTAAATAACAACAGACATGCACTTTTAGGGCATATTTTTATTTGTTGATGATGTTAGTAGCAACCGTATTGGGAACGCAAGACATTGTTTATATAAGAAATACAATGGAAATAGGGGATCCAGATATAGTTTCTAACTAGAACATGAACTATCAAGAAAACAATTATTGTAACACATTACGTAAGATGAACTCCGTTCCCGACAGGCTTTAAGATGTCATAATTCCCGTCTTAAAGGAAAGGACTTAGTCTAGATGCCTTTTTATATTGAAATAAGTGTATGTTTGCTGTTTCGTTTAAGTTTAAACATATTTATTTTTCATCGATTGCGAAACTAGTTCTTGCAACATAGATTAATTGAATGTTGTTTAACGGCTCATCAACACAGTACAGGTTATTTAGAGCCGCCCCAGAGAGAGGGCAAGGATCCGGGAACCTGCCCTACTCTTATTATCGAATAGATTCCTATGGTTATTTAACGTGCTCGGAGGATAGACCGATACACGGGACCGCCCGGTTTACGTCCACATCCGACGGACGAGGCTAAGTAAAAGTGTCTTGCCCAAGAACACAACATAGATTAATCACTCTCTATGGCTTCCCAGGGTAGAACCATTACCAAGCAATGTTGATTAATTATCTAGCTCAAGGATAAATAAATTGGCCGCGGTGAGTATCTAAACCACGACCTCTAGATCTGGAGTTCGTCGCTCTACAACTGGACCACGCACTCCACTGTTTCGTTAACGACGACGCATGCAGCAAGTTGCAGAAACAATGCTTTTATCCAACATAACGCTGTCTATAGAATTGTTTTTGTTACCATATGACTTTTTTGTATGCTTCTTCCCGTTTCCCTTACCATCTTTATATTTATATATGTTAGTGTTTTGACACAAATATCGGAACTTAAAATTACGTATACTATATATGGTATCGTTTGTGCAAACGTCATGAACATTACAACGGGATACACATTAAATTACACGTTAAACTTGAGATTCGCCTGAAAAAACTCTATAACCTGTCTTTGTTACTGTTGCTAATCTTGCCAATGAGTTTGTGGATGATTTCTATAATACCTAATGTTGACTTTATTATAATCGATTCGTCATACTGCAATGAGACTGCAATATTTCGTATGTTTCGTTTTCGGCCGTTTCCAAAGGTTCATTATCACAATAAAGAACGCCAGTTTTCATGGCAAATGGCGTGATTGCATTTCCGTTTTATGACGGAATACCGCCATATTTTAGTTGAATTGAGAATTGCAGGCTTATGAACATGAAATAAAACCGAATTGGTTTACTTGAATTATTGAATTATTTGATTAACGAATCACCACCACATTGTATAGATTAATTGCAGGCGTATAGACATGAAACAAAACCGAACTGATTTACTTGAATCATTGAAATTATTGATTAACGAATCACCACCCCATTGTATAGGTTATTTCAGCCGTCAGAGAGAGAGAGAGAGAGAGAGAGAGAGAGAGAGGGAGAGAGAGAGAGACAGAGAGAGAGAGAGAGAGAGAGAGAGAACAGGTAGACTGCTGTGTCTTTGTTTATTATTTATATGTAGTTAAGTTACAACAATGCAGTGTTGAACCTTCGTAAATGCTCCTTGTAGCATGATCGGTGTCATTTCCTTTGATGAATGCAAAGCATTAAATTCTTTAATTTCGGGTAACTAAAAGGGCGTGGCTATACCGTACTACAACTACCAGAAGTATGGCCGTCATTTTGACGTCACAGTGTTACTAAGTACACCTTGCACAAAAAGGATCGAGGTTTGGCTGCTGCCGCCTTCTGTCTCAGCTCGCTGGTTATTTAAACACCTCGATGGGCTACGCCATTTTCTTTGTTTTAAACACGTAATTTCGAAGATTGTGACAATTTTACATGATTAAAGTCTCAGTTCCCCTTTAAGTTTCGTCATCTTCAGCTGTATTGACTTTAAAATTCCGAAGCGAAGGGAAATAACTCGTAAGAGATGCCATTGTTAAAATACGTTTAAAAATGATAAAACTTGTGTTCTTTTTTAATTAAATACAAGGAGATGCTCAAACTATGTTGTTGAAGCTCATATTGTACATGACGTGTGCTTCATGTAACGAAAATCATGTTATTTCTTTATCAAAATTACACGCTAAAAAGGAAAAAAATCGAATCGGCACTGTTGGTCAACAAATATAACGAGCGTCAGTGGCCATCTACATATGCGTATTCAGTGAAGCATATTTAAAAAAATCGACAGCTGTTCGATTTCTTGGTGTGCGTTTTGATGGCCCATCTGGTATGATTGTACTAATCCGAGCCTTCTCTGACCCTAAAAAGCCTCTATTTTTATTTTGTTGTTACTTTTTTTTAGGAGTACACAGCCAGATCAAATATCAAAATCGTAAAAACGTCTGGTAGGGTCAGAGAAAGCTCGGAGTGTTAATATTATTTGGCGAGCATCACCATATATATGCAGCCATATTTAATGTCAACATATTAAAACAAAGCTGCAGTCCAATTTGTTGGCTTTCCCTCACCGGCCCATCCCTAACCACCACCCACCCAGCAGGACTAAAACAAATAAGGCGGATCTGGTCCTGAAGGGTAGGTCTCATTGGAATCTGGGAAACCGCCCTACTCCTACTCTTGGTTTATATTAAACATGCTTCGATAAATAAACTTTGGATAGGAGGATTTATGTCCACTTCCGATTGACGAGGCTAAAGGGAAATGACGAACACACTGGAGGAAACTCAGTGGCGCTGTTGAGGCTTGAACCCGGGTCCTACGGTTTTAAATGCGCCACTCTATCCACTGTGCCGCGCCGTCCCTTGACAAAAAAATACAACGGCTTAATATGTCGAACTAGTACAGACATACAAATATCAGTTTCCGGACTAATTAGTGGAAACTGTCACTAAGTCTACCTTGAACTAGAAGTGTTTTTCATGGAAACACTTGTGTGGCCTGCCTTGTTCTTATTTCCAAGGTAAGGTTGCAGGTTTGACTTATTAAAGGGAATAGCTCTGCCAAAATGGAAGAAAGTTAGAGTTATTGCACATGTGTAACAACATTCCTTGAGTTGAGATAAAGATATGTGTGAAGTTTCATGAACATGCGTCAACTACTTTTCAATTTATGACCAATGAAAGGTTGCAGCAGCAACGTTTTATACACATTCCTGGTTGCAGGTTAAAGCATGACGGACGGACGACAATGGACAAAGTGATCCCTAAGTGTATGTCATGCTAATCAGGCGACACAAAAACAAGTGTTCAATTCTCATATAAATATATTCATCATGAGACTACAAAAAATAATGAAAATTACTTCATACTTAATTACTCACTTTAAATGGAGTGGTCTGCCTCTAACCACAAAAAAATTAACAGTCATTTATGGCCTAAAATGTGCTAAAATGATGTAAAACACCATTCAAACATACAAATTACTTTACTATTATGCCAGATATTGCATGGCAAACCAAGTTTTTTGAATGTGAGCAGTATAACATTGTATACGGTACATTCGGTGTGTTTTTTAACAGGTTTACACATTATATACATGATATATATACATGATATATAGTCTCTGTGAGATATAATTATGTTCATTTTGGTTCTTTAAAAAATATTGTCTGTTCAGTTCTCGGGGATCGCCTAACTATAGTCACCATCAGACGGACACATCTCAAATGGCATTACGCAGTAACAATAATACACTGTGTAACACATGGTCGAAGAAAAAATACCAGCGTTTCTGATTTGGCCTAATTAAATTAATATATTTCCTGGTGTTCAGAATCTTGCGATCACAATATTGTCACTTTTTTAGTTAAATCCACACGTCTTTCAGGGTTGAAAATGGTATTTGTAGAACGAAGGGCATCCCGAGATCAGATGATGCGTCTCTGAAATGAACAAAAAAAGGGTTTTAATTTTATTTAATTATATGCAACAGTTTTAAAGTGAAAATGATGCTGGACTAATAAATTGTGATGCTATTGTTCGACAAAATCTTCAAGATTGCTGTGTCCCTTTAAAGTATTATTGTCCTATTATGTGTTACAGTAACGCGCAATTGGGGCGGTCTTATATCGATGTAAACCGACATCACAGAGAAACTTTCACGTTGTATCATCAACGTGTATCCATCGTTTTATGTGATAAAATAGAATTTCACAATATATATATATATATAAAAAAGGAAAGTAAAGTATCCCAAGGTGCTGGGACAATAGGTAGGCAAAAAACATAATATATCTGTGTATATTTTTGTAACCTGGCCGACTCCCTTATAACACTCCTTTTTTAAGTTAACTATCCCGCCAAATAACTACGAAATTACACTAGAAAATCGTTTATTGAAACTCTGTCCAGGTGTTCAGGTCATATAACAATGTGTATGTGCTGATTAAAAGTATAGGTTTATTAATAGGTTCTTAGAATACCTGTGATTGAATATCCATAAAATGAATTATGAGTTGGTAACTCTAAATTTGACGCTCCAGTTTTGGGGTTTGAGGGTTAAAGCCGTTTATACTGTGTATGTAGGGTTTGGATTCTCAAAATATGTAAGTTATTTATATACTTTTGCGCCAGTAGGGTAAGTGTGAGGTTTGGTGCACCCTAGAACCAGGTTAAACCCCCATTGGCCTACTTTGCCACTGACCGTTCGAAGGCGGTAGTCCTATTGTCAACCCTTTTGTGTTTGTGATGTCGTTTTCATTTATTATTGCTTTTGCCTTCTTGTTTGTCTGTTTGCGTGTTTGTTTCTGTGTTTTATGGTTGACTGTCCTCCTTGAGTGCTACTTTCCCTGTCCGATCTTTTTATATTTCTTTTTAGACGGAGTGTATAAAATGTTGTAAAATGTGGCTGTTGTTGGTGGGATAGCTACTTTAATGAGAATAAAAAAAATCTGTACAAAGCGCGTTCTGCTACTCAAATAAATCGGTATCTAATTATTCTCAAGCTAATTAAAATCTTCATTTATAAAAACCACGTTAAAATAACCATAGAAATGTCTTCGATAGTAAGAATAGCCTAAGGTATGAGGAAACGGTCCCAAATTTACTCTCTGGGGTGGCTAGAAATATTAATATTTGCTAGTAAGAGCTTAGGTTTGGTTTTTTAATTCCCCTCTATGGGGTGCCTCGAAATATTTATGTATTATGTTTAATTACAATTAATTTGATGAAATTGCGCAATGAGCTGGTGTCATGTAATTAGCCTAAGCTGTATCACATTACACAGTGGTCAACTATAAGCTGTATCACATTACACAGTGGTCAACTATACTAAGCTGTATCACATTACACAGTGGTCAACTATACTAAGCTGTATCACATTACACAGTGGTCAACTATAAGCTGTATCACATTACACAGTGGTCAACTATACTAAGCTGTATCACATTACACAGTGGTCAACTATACTAAGCTGTATCACATTACACAGTGGTCAACTATACTAAGCTGTATCACATTACACAGGGGTCAACTATACTAAGCTGTATCACATTACACAGGGGTCAACTATACTAAGCTGTATCACATTACACAGGGGTCAACTATACTAAGCTGTATCACATTACACAGGGGTCAACTATACTAAGCTGTATCACATTACACAGGGGTCAACTATACTAAGCTGTATCACATAACACAGGGGTCAACTATACTAAGCTGTATCACATTACACAGGGGTCAACTATACTAAGCTGTATCACATTACACAGGGGTCAACTATACTTAGCTGTATCACATTACACAGTGGTCAACTATACTAAGCTATATCACATTACACAGTGGTCAACTATACTAAGCTGTATCACATTACACAGTGGTCAACTATACTAAGCTGTATCACATTACACAGTGGGCAACTATACTAAGCTGTATCACATTACACAGGGGTCAACTATACTAAGCTGTATCACATTACACAGTGGTCAACTATACTAAGCTATATCACATTACACAGTGGTCAACTATACTAAGCTGTATCACATTACACAGGTGTCACCTATACTAAGCTGTATCACATTACACAGGTGTCAACTATACTAAGCTGTATCACATTACACAGTGGTCACCTATACTAAGCTGTATCACATTACACAGTGGTCAACTATACTAAGCTATATCACATTACACAGTGGTCAACTATACTAAGCTGTATCACATTACACAGTGGTCAACTATACTAAGCTGTATCACATTACACAGTGGTCAACTATACTAAAGTGTATCACATTACACAGTGGTCAACTATACTAAGCTGTATCACATTACACAGTGGTCAACTATACTAAGCTGTATCACATTACACAGTGGTCAACTATACTAAGCTATATCACATTACACAGTGGTCAACTATCCTAAAGTGTATTGCTTAAGCTTACCCAGGGCTAGGCTCAGTCTCGGAGCTGAAACTTGGAGATGTCACTTGACAGGAGGTGGCAACACCTGCAAGGATCCCTGAAAGAAATATGAATTATTGTTTATTATTGTTTATATATTAGTTTGCATTTGTTTGTGTGTGTGGTTTTTTTGAGGGGGGGGGGGGGGGGGGCGGGGGGGATCTGGGGACGTGTGGAGTGGAGAAGCCTTTGGTTAGCGATCTATATGATGTCGTATGAGCGTGGATAACATTTTTTTCTTTATTGCTTGTCAATTATTTTGGGCCCCCACCACAATGATAATAATTGAAACGTTCCTATGCCCATGTCAATTACATTTGATGAACATGCAGAAAGAAACATTAATGGGTCAGGACAGAGTACATACCTTTACTTTAGGCTTTAATATGTTTGCACCACCAAAACTGTCAGTGTCACTAAATTAATCCAGCCTCCAGGCGAACGTGACATGATGTCATACTGATCAATGAGTCATAAATGACCTTGATCAATGAGTGTATCTTGGGCTGTTCTGTAGACTGCTAGCTGTTCTTACATCATTCAACCATAACAAAAGTTAACACATGAATAGCTCTGTCTTTTTGCTCATTAAATCATGCAATGTTTAATTACTGACTTGCAATTATCCCAGTTATTCAACACAACAACACATCAACAGCCAACTAGTTGCGGTTTTTGATTTTAAGCGTCCAGGTGATTTTTACCGTAAATATGCGAAAAAGTGTTTAAACATAGGACTGTACATCTGATTTACTGGCATTTTATCTGGGGGATAGGAAATAATTATGTCCGGGAGTAGAAAATATTCATGTTTTACGTTTCCATTGTTGCTTTTCAGTTTTGCTATTTATCTTGTAGCCGTCATTTTGAATATGAGTGTTTTGAGTGACAAAAGGGGTGACCGTCTATCAAAACGGTCTCAAAAAATGTGTAGCCATGACTTTTGCCGAAAATTTCAGGAAAGATAGTAGAGGTACGGATCTATCATTTCTGTTAATTTCAGCCGAATCGGTGATGACCAATTTTTCGTGACCGTTTTGAGAAATCGGTAATTTTTGAGTTTTAAAACACTTGAAATTCAACAGTGAGTTATGGGACATATCCTCGAGAAAACCTTCGGCTGAGTCCCTACTGTATATATGTACATATTTGTACTGTGATGATGTGATGTTGTCGACTATTGCACTCTCTTCCGTGCAATCATTTACACAATCATTGTTCAATATTTTGGTTTTTATTAATGCAATACATTTAAGAATATGGATATAAATATCGAACAGGAAAAGCAGCATTCAAGGACGACAGTCAACCACAAAGACACACAGACATAACGAACACATTTAAAGATGAATAATAGGCCAAATAAAGACGGGATCACAAACACAAAAGGGTTGACTATAAGGCTACCGCCTAGGAACGAACGGTGTCAAAAAAGGCCACTGGCGGTTTAAATCAGGTTCTAGGGCTCATCAAACCTCACACTTGCGCTACTGTCAACCTGATAAAACGGGACAGTGTAAATAAAGAAATCCCCGCCAAGCACTTTTCTCTAACCAACAAGGCAGCATTAATAGGCAATATAAGTAAAACACAATGATGCTCGTGTATATATAAATACAAAAAAATAACAATAGCCTAGAAAGCCACAAAGTAGGTACTCAGTGACTTGGCAGAAGCCAGAGCAACAAGATAATAAAGCATTGACGGCACGACAAGACACCACTGCATGCAAACATTAAACGTCACCGTCCTTTTGGGCTTTATATAGACGTCATCATAGGGTCCACAGGCTCTCCAGTCATCGCACATTTAAAGAGGAAAGCATATTGGCGAACTGTAAATGGGTTCATCACCAAGCATGCAGTGCGTTGTAAAATGATAGGGTCATAACCTCTTTTGATAAACCGATCAGGAAGTTTAACAAAGATAGTATGCAAGTGATGATGGCCAAGGATCTTACGAAGTTTGTAAATCACGGTACCATAGAAGTCCGGTTGTGATAGTCCTGGCCATATATTCATCAAATATTTGAGCACAAGAATCAAACTCAGACTCAAAATCTATTTTTTTTGCAAACCCTATCAACACAAAAGTATGGGTATGAATTGTGATTTTCTGACATTTTCTGTTTAATTACCTTTAAAATTACTTGTTTCTGTAAATACATAATCATGATAGTAGTAATTTGCTTATAAAATTGTTTTTATTTGGAATTGAAAGATTTTAGATTTTCCGTCGAGTCCGATTCTTGTGCTCAAAAGTTTAATGAATATAAGGCCATGGTCGCAGATGAGTTCTTAAATTAATTACATATTTCGAAAGAAGATCAGGGTTACGATAATAAAATTTTGAAAAGGTTTTACGCAGTTTATGATAACGGTAGCCCTGATGGAGTAGCTTCTTAGTAATGAAAATATTACGAATATTAAAGTCCTCAACTCGAGTACAAGCTTTAGAAAACAAATAAGTTTAGACACATAGACCCCATAAGAAGTTGCTCGGGGAACATCGCATTCTAAATGGGGATAAGTAACAATATCAAAATTAAAATCATCTCTCTTGTCATAAATTTTGCTAGTTATTTCACAATTTTCAATGGAGAGATGTAAATCGAGAGAAGAAGAGTTAGTATCAGTGTCACAAAATGTCACGCGTCTAGCGTATTGGTCGTACATAGCTCTTTTAAGCACCTGTTAGTTACACCCTTATCACAATGCTCATGATATATTCAGGTAACACGGAAAACTCTGCACATTTTAAATGGCCGCCATAGGGTGTCCGGAAGGGCCGTGTAATAAGTTTAGTTTTGCGCTAATGCATGTAAAAGTATAGGTCTATCTCTTTAAAAGGCAAAATTGTGTAAGGGTTCTTTCGTGTAGAATTTAATACTGCGAATTTAGCCACGTAGATAGATAGATAGATATTTTATTCAAACATAAGGCATTACGCCCAACAGTTCACATGCAAATAGTACATACATATAAACATGTATATGAAATACACACAATATTTTCCAGTTAATGACAATTTGTATAATTTCATAGGTGAGTTTCAAGATCATCTGTATATGTTACTAGTTAAAAAGTATTTGACAACTATTAAGTGTATAAGTGTTTAATATATATTTTTAAATTAATATTCCTAAGTACTGATCAGAACACATTTATATCTGTGGAGAAAAATGGAGAAAAGTGATATTTATTTATAAAACATGTCGTCTCTTCTTTTAAAACTTTCAAATGAAAACGGACAGTTTCTTTAATAAACTCTTGTTTTCTGTTGTCATAAGTTCAATAAATTTTGGTATGTTTGGACGTTTCCAAAAATATTTTTTAACATATTCTTTTCTTATATCTTGATATAGTGAACACTCCAACACAAAGTGAAATTCGTCTTCTAGTATATTACATAGCTGGCATTTTCTTTCGGATCTTGGGGTTTTATTTGGTCTATGCCATCGACCAGTTTCTATTTCTAACCTGTGACTAGAGACTCTTAGTTTTGTAAAAAAAGCTCTAAATTTCTTTATATTTAGTATATCTAGATAATACTTAAACCTGAAATCTGATATTATTCTGTATGTACTAGCTCTAGTGGAATCCGATAATTCAGCATTCCAATTTTGTATAAACATATCTTTAATTCGTTGTTTAAATATATTAATGAAATACGTTATTTTTTCTACTCCTTGAGAATACCAAACTTCATTAAATCCTGTTCGTTCCAATAACCCTTTAACTTGAGATGCCCAGTTTAATTTATTTGGGTTTACGATCAGATCATCTAACATAACATTATACATGTTTTTTATATATTTGCGATCACTCGTACGTGTAATTTTTAACCAGAACCGGATAATATAGGCCATACGTTGAATTTTTAAAGGGACTCTCCCGAGTTCTCCATATATGAAATTGTTTTGAGTTTGTGTTTTAACACATAAAAGTTGTTTACAAAACTGAAGGTGTACTTTCTCTAACTTTTCCGCATTTGAGAATCCCCATATCTCTGCGCCATAATTTAATATTGGCAAAATGAGTTTGTCAAAAATGTCTAAAGTGTGACTGACCGATAAGTCAGTAAATTGATTTATATACGACTTCATTTTGAAGATTGCCTTTAATGCCTGGCCACTTAATGATTCGAACGTTTGATCAAAAGAACCGCCTGTGGTAAAGACAATTCCCAAATAGGTAAACTTATTTACAATTTCAATTACAGTATTATTATATGTGAACAATAGGTTCCTTTTTATCTGACCGCCTTTTTTAAAAAGCATGACTTTCGTTTTATTTTCATTTACGACCAATTTCCATTTCTGGCAATAACTCTACAGTATATCTAACCCATCTTGTAGCCCCTTTTCAGTATCCGAAAATATCACTATGTCATCAGCGTATAATAGTAACAGCAACTTTAACATTCCAGTATCGATACCTTTAAAACCATTTAGTGTAAATTATTCTTCTAAATCATTTACATACATTGAAAATATAATCGGGGCCAAACAATCGCCCTGCGGCGCTCCAAGAAAACAGCTAAAACTGTCACCAAGCTGGTTTTGATACTTTACTCTTGATTTTATGTTCGTATACAATGATTTAATAATACTAAGGATTTTACCTCTCACTCCATATTGCATAAGTTTATAGAATATGTTTTGTCTAACCAAGAAATCAAAAGCTTTAGTGAAATCTATGAAAGTTACATATAACTTTATTTTTTCATTCAATATATGATTTATCAAACCATGGAGAACGAATAGGTTATCAATAGTTCCCATATGTTTTCGAAAACCAGCCTGTGCTTCAATATAAATATAATAATCCTCAGCCCATGTAGTTAACCTGTTGTTTAAAATTCTTGTGAATAATTTACCGAATGTACTCAGTAATGTTATCCCTCTATAGTTGTCTGGTTGGTTTATATCTCCTTTTTTAAAAAGTGGTACAATATAGCCTTCCGTCCAGTGAGAAGGGAAATAACCCATATCAAAAATCTTATTAAAAACGTTCACTAAGTATGAATCTTAATACATGCAACCATATTTGAACATTTCATTTATGACATAATCCGATCCGCCTGAGCGGTTGTTGTTTAACTCTTTACATGCTTTATGCATTTCTGCTTGACTGATTTCAATATTAAGTTCGTCAAACATTATTTGTAGTTCATTGTTTAACATTCTATTATTAAAATATAAAATATCATCATCTGGTTGGAAAAATACAGATTCTGGATCGTTTATTGATTTGAAATAATTTGCAAATTGAGAGGTCGTTAAATTTGATTTTGGCACTCCAGTGCTCGCCGTTTTCAGGAGTTTCCAATATTCCTTTGCATTTTTATATCTCTGTGACTCTAATTTCTGAGTTTTTTGTTTACTAAAACTTGTTTTCTTATTTCTAATGACTGTTTTATAATGAGACCTAGACTGAGTCATAGCTTTTCTGTTTTCTGTACAGTCAGATTTTCTATAATTATTTAAATTCTTATAAAATTGATTCCTACTTTCTTTGCATTCATTATCAAACCATGGCTGATTTTTCATTTTTGGTTTATGTGTAACATTATTATTAACCTTTTTCCTACAGATTGGGTCACACACCTTTTCTATCATATTATAAAAACAAGAACGATTTGATTCAAGCTCGTCATGGATTTCAATATTCCGTAAGTTCTCTGACAAATCTTCTAGTTCTAACTGAAAATCGTATGTCACGGACTGAAAGGGGAAAATAATGGTTTGGGCGTAACGTTTGCTATAAAATCCATTGTCTTCTAGTTTTGGACGGGATTGCTTGATAGTTGCTTTGTTTGGAGCAGAAGTGGACGGCGAAATTCACAGGCAAATCTGGTCAGTATTTATTTTATGAACTTTTATCGTACATTTGTATTCAGTGGGCGCCGTCATCTTGGTTGGCGGTTATGACATCCGGTTAGCTTTGATGTTTCTCAAACATTAACTTGACACTAGCATATGATTTCGAAGTTACTGTATTAGGTGTAATTATTGTAATTGATCATTAATTGTAAAACAATATTAATTTGATAACGTTGTATAATAGGTACATTAATTAACGTTGGCGTATAACTCAGTGATTGTAATACACGATTGAATTGATAACATTGTATATTACATGTATTAGGGGCATTGGTTAACAGCGAAGTACATGGCGTATACATGAAGTTCTAGAATATGTATACATTGCTACTCATCATTAGTACAGCTTACATATATTTATTAAATAATGATTTGTTTGGGTAATGATAATTATGCAAGATTGTTATGTTTATCAACCGACATCTAAAACGTATATATAATTTCAGCCTAAGCCATCCAGGTTTGGATATAAGTCATCCTGGTTTGGATATAAGCCTCCCGGAGTGGAGCTAAGCCTTTAGGGTGTGTAAGCCCTTAAGGTGATTCGAAACTAGAATCAACATATAACGTTAACGAGCGGTGGAGACGGTCCCGTACCTGTGCGTCATGGCCAGGTTATAGAATCGACAACCCCCGGGACACGAGGTGGGCCCGTTATCAGTCATCACTGGAGGAACATCATCCACTACCTCAGTGGAGGTTAACCATCATTATATCGCGTTATCAACCCTTATAGAAGGCATTTGATGACAATCACCCATTGGATTCAAGCATCATCATCTTCATGCGCTCTCGCGCATCACAGCTATCTCGCTAGACCATAGATCAACATTGTTATAACTTTAACAACACTTTAGTGTCGTATATAATCAGTCGACACATTCAGTATTTGTGATAATACTAAGAACGTCTTAAACGTTCATGAGAACAGTCTTTTCATATTTCATCTGTGTTTTCGCTTATTTTTTTTGATAACTGTATATATATTTAACATATTTTAAAAGTTGCATTAAACTTATGTAAATGTATTCACTGTCATTGATTCTTTCCTGAGTTAGCCCCAACCACTAGGGTCATCTTTCGACAACTGGTTTATAGAGTAGTGGGATTTTGGGCAACTACGGAGGGAAATAATCAATAAGTGATCTTTATTATACTAAATCTCTACTTATACTTTTAGAAATGTGTACCACCCTCTGATCCATCAAGGCGACTGTAGACGATCACGGTCACAGTTTGGAAGACAATTCAAGACATGACAAGGGTAGGGTAAGTCCAAACTGTTGTTTTGTACGTTCTTTCCTTGGCGCGAGGTCGCAGTGGTCTACACCATTGGATCTGAGGCACTTTTTGCTCCATAATTGGGTGTTTAATTTAACTCCCTTGATATACCAATAGTATCTAATGAAGTTGGCGAACAAGACGTTCTACTCTTTTGTGACACTCGAGTAGGGATAAGTAAATATACATGTACATGCTATACACATTTCTATGATCGTTTACGGTTTATGTCCAATATCACATATATATATTTTATGTAGTGTATATGTTTTGTGGAAGCTAGATACTATCTATACATAACCGTTAGTAGTTAGCGCTAGTACAAATGTGTATGTACCTTGTCCTATGGTGATGCCCAGGTATTTACTGTGGACACAGCGACTTACCATCACTAGTTAGTAGAGTAGAGTTATTAGTGACTTGTGTATTGTAGTTATTGTAGTGAGTTTTCCACAATGTCTATAACCATGACGTCCATAAAGGAACTTACGGATATGGGTAAGGAACCTTTGTTAAAGACGAACAGGCTAGGGAAAGGGAATTTAGACTTAAGGAAAGAGAATTAGCAAAGCAGGAAAGAGATGAAGAAAAAGATAGGTTAGACTTCGAAAGTAGATTGGCTAGAGAGAAGTTAGAATTAGAAAGTAGACAAGCCACAGAGAAGCTAGAATTAGAAATTAGACTAGCCACAGAGAAGCTAGAATTAGAAAGTAGACTAGCCACAGAGAAGCTAGAATTAGAAAGTAGAATAGTAAGGGCGAAGAAAGAGTTAGAACATGAGAGGTTCGAAACAGATGGTAGACTATCTAAGGCTCAGATAAAGATGCAGATGGAGAAATCAGCGTTTAATCATAAGTTAGCTTTAGAGTTGGAAGCAGCTAAGACAGATAGTAAGGACAGTAAAACTGTAGGGAAAGATGGGTATTCTGGGAAGTTAAAAGGTCCCAAGTTACCATACTTTGATGCTGAAAAAGATAACATGGACAGTTACTTGTTACGGTTTGAACGTTATGCTGAGTTACAGGAATATACCAAAGATAAGTGGGCTGTTCATTTAAGTGTGTTATTGAGAGGCAAGGCCTTATATGTATTTTCTAGATTACCTAGTGTAGATTATCTTGACTATGACAAGTTAAAGGATGCTCTGCTAAAGAGATCTGAGTTAACTGAAGAAGGTTTTAGAAAGCGGTTTAGAGCTTGTTTACCTGAGAAATGCGAGTCATTTATTCAGTTCGTTAGTAGGTCTAGAAATTACTTAGATATGTGGTTAGAGTTAGGGAAGGTAGCGCAGACTTATCGAGGTCGGATATATTTCTTGTTGCGGGACCAGCTATTCAATGTTTGTAGTAGAGATCTGTTCTTATTTCTAAAATTAGCTAGTGTAGATGAAATGGCAACACAAGCAGATCAGTTTGCCGAGGCTAGAGGTGGAGCTCATAATGTAGTGTCGAAAGACAGAACTTTTAGAGGGGACATCATAGTAATAAACAGAAAGTCCAGAGTGGAAACTATAGAAGTGGAGGTAGTTCGATGGGTGAGGAGGTAGCAATAGTGATAACAACATAGGTAGACCTTTTATTCGTTGTCGTCACTGTAATCGGAATCATGCTTCACATGGGTGTAGGAAAGCGGTGAAAGTATCCGCTGTCGTAGACAATTTTAGTGACAATAGTAGAGTGGACAACAATGTAGGTAGTCAGAACCAAGGTTTTAACAACCCATGGAATTTCGGTAGAGGTAGAGGTGGTCAAAACCGAGGTAGAGGTAGAGGCAGAGGTAGTTATAATCCGGTTATTAAAACCGAGAGAAGTAGCTGTTGTGTTAGATCGGATGGCGTAATGGCGAAGATCGGAATATGTCTCTTTCCGTATGCAAATCTTCCAACGGCAGATGGTAGAGTGAATAGCACGAACGTAATTGTAATGAGGGATACAGGTTGTACATGTGTGGTAGTTAAGCGTAGTTTAGTAACGGATGACCAGTTGGTAGGTCACCAGTCACCGTGTATGTTGTTAAATAAGTCGGTAGAGTACGTGCTAATAGCGAGAATAGAGGTAGATACACCTTTCTTTAAAGGGCCTACAGAGGCACTATGTATAGACGACCCGATGTATGATTTAACGATAGGGAACATAGAAGGTTCCGTACTTCCGGTAGCCAGCCGTTAGTGGAGATGTAACTAGGTATTGTAGGATCTGCGATGTATGCCAAAGGACACTACCAAAAGGTCGAGTGACCAAAGTACATTTAGGTCCGATGTCACTGATAGATACACCATTTAAGCGGGTAGCCATAGACATAGTTGGGCCAATTTTTCAAGTGTCGGATAGGACAAATAGGTACATTTTAACCATGGCAACCATGGTATCCGGAGGCAGTAGCATGGCCCTCAGTTGAAACTGAGAGAGTAGCTGATGCATTAGTTGATATGTTCAGTAGGCTAGGTGTACCAGAGGAAATGCTGACTGATTGTGGGTCACAGTTTACGTCAGAACGTATGGCTGAAGTAAGCAGTTTATTGTCTTTACGTCAAATCACGACAACACCGTATGACCCTATGTGTAACGGGTTAGTCGAACGATTTAACGGGACGTTAAAGCAAATGTTTCGGCATATGTGTACAGAGAGACCCACAGATTGGGACAAGTATCTCAATGCTTTGCTATTTGCATTTAGAGAGGTTCCACAAGAGAGTTTAGGATTTTCTCCGTTTGAGTTATTGTATGGTATATCAGTTAGAGGTTCCATGAGGATTCTGAGAGAGATGTTGGCAGGTGAAGTCGATAGTGATGAGGTTAAGACTACATATTAGTATGTTTAAGACCTGCAGGAGAAACTAGAGGAGACATGTAAGATAGCTCAAAGTCAGTTAGTTAAGGCAAGTTACAAGTACAAACGGTACTGTGACCAGAAAGCTAGAGCTAGGAAATTTAAGATAGATGACCAGGTGTTACTGTTACTCCCGACCGACGATAACAAGCTGTTATTCCAATGAAAAGGTCCGTTGTACGTTAGAGGGATAGTGAAGACTATGGATTATCGTTTCGAGATAAACGGAAAGTTAAAGACCTTTTATGCGAATCTATCAGTAGAACCGATAATGTGCAACAAGGGGTGTTAAATGCAGTTAATGTTGCAGTTATTGAGGATAGTGAGGAAGGCATTAGTGAGGACACTAGTCCCCTGTATTTTCCCACTAGTGTAGGTAAGGAGACAGCAGCCGATGTAGACATATCGGGCATGTTTAGTGTAGTAGAGAAACGAGAAGTAGGTCGTTTACACTCTGAGTGTAGTACTGTTCGGTCCGATGAGACCCTACTCCATTTCGCAAGCAGTATACTGGTAATGCGATGGATGCAATGTATAAAGTTGGAGTTCTTGTAGCTGCAGGAAGTAGTGTTATTGGTAACAGGAGAGTCCGGGTAATAGACCGTGGAAAGGACAGTATTGGGGCAGACTATTTAAATCGCCGCACATAATGACAGGTTTGATACAATAGTATAATAGTGTATTGCACGGTATTGTACAATAGCAGTGTATGTTACGAAAGTGTAGTGTACAATTGGAGGATATTGGTGAAATGTTAATGTTGCTTGTTATGCAATCATGTCTTTTGCTAGGACTAATTAATAGTTTATTAACATGTAAATATTAATTATCATTTTGTTGAATTCTAAAAAGTGTAGCACTTTCTTTAAGTGGGAAGAGGTTGTCAATAAATATCACGGGTAGAGCGTATTGGTCGTACATAGCTATTGTAAACACCTGTTAGTTACACCAAATACTCCAAACTAGTGTGTTACTAATTGTTGTACACTTCGTGTAATTCCCATTAATAGTTAATTGTATTTCTGAAAGGGTAGAATTTAGGTTGTTTTAAGGTTAAAATTGCCCACAATGCGCTTTTCAATCAAATTCGATTTATTTCGTCATTTTAGAAGCGAGAATAAAAACGTATACATGTACGCGTAGATAAATATATTTTCAGTCCAACTGTAAATTTTCATGAAATCGGAAATCTGACATTGTTGTATGAATTTGTTCAGTGACATGTCTACTATTAAAAACTTCAAAGACAATCATCAAAAAGGTACCTTTTTTCCAGAAAATTAACACAGTACACTGTTATCGCTAAAATATGAAGACTCGACGTTCCAAATTAATGTTCACACGGGATATAAATCGTGAAATTATCAAATCATTTTAAGAGATAAATTGATTTCCACATTGTTCATTATTTAATTATTAGAGTAGAATGTTCACAGTTTGTCTCAAGGACACAAATACGGTAGTAACCCCACCAACCACGCCACCAAACCCCTTTCAACTCCACTTCATACACATTAAGTTGTTTATAGCTGAGAATGAGCTTTTTTAATATAACTGGATTTATTTCGTCATTTTAGAAGCGAGAATAAAAACAAAAACATGTACGCGTAGATGCATCTCTCCTCTGTCGATAAGTACAATTTTAAAATATAATTGGAGGCAAGTACTGTTTTTTTTTTGGAAATTAACGAATTACACCATAATCGCTAAAATATGCCGAATTGGCGTTCCAAATCGATGTTCACACGGGAATTAAAATTGTGGAATTTTAAAATAATTTATAAGAGATAAATCGATTTCAACATTTTTCAATATTTGTTATATTACTAAAGTAGTAAATATAGACATACAAATAGAAAAGGAAAAGCACCAATCAAGGACGGCTGTCAACCACATACACGCACAGAAACAAAGAACACATTTAAAGATGAACATAATCCAAATAATACATCACAAACACAAAAGGGTTGACAATACGGTTACCGCATTGGAACGGTCACTGGCTAAAAAGGCCGCTGGAGGTTAAAACCAGGTTCTAGGGTGTACCAAACCTCACACTTACCCTACTGTCAACACAATACAACGGGACAGTGTAAATAAAAGAAATCCCGGCCATGAACTATTCTCTAACCAACAAGGCAGCATTAATAGGCAACATAAGTAAAACACAAAGATGCTCGTGTATATATAAATACAAAAAAACAATAACCTAGAAAATCATAAAGAGGGTACTCAATGAATTGGCAGAAGCCAGAGCAACAAGAGAATATGAGGGCATATCATTGAGGGCATGACAATACAAGACCGCAGACAAACATCTAACGTCACCGTACTTTTGGGCTTTAGGTAGATGTCAAGTTTGCAGTATTTCTGAGGGCAACATTACGGTAGTATCCCATCAACCCCTCCCGCTTTCCCCAACCCACTCCCTCCATCCAGTACACCACATACACACAATACGTTTTATTAAAATCGATTTGTTTTGTCATTTTAGAAGCGAGAATAAAACAAAAGCGTGCACGAACAGATAAATCTCTCCTCTATATGTAAACTTTTTATAAAATCGGAGACCAAATACTTTCCCCACCGGAAATTAACTAACAATTACCATCCGACTCAAAGACGTCAACATTCATATATATTTAGAAACACGAGCGGGTACACAAATAATTTCGTATGTTAACACATATATTTAAAATGTATGTGTCCATGTATTCCAGACTAAATTTCTGATCTATACATGTTTGGGTTGATGTCGGAGTGCCCATTTATTTTAAAAACAGATTTTCAACGGTATAAAATGATGATGGCGACAAAATACGTTGCAGAGTTAATTTTCGAAATCAGAAAAAAAGAGTGAAAAACTAATATAAGTGTATACGAAGACAGAATTATATTCTTTTATCTGTTCATGCAACACGAGTATTAAAGAAAGCAAAATTGTCGTGTGTCCCTTTAACCAAGTAAATACACGACTGATGAGTAACAGCCATGTTATTGTCAGTAACAAACATTATATAGTGTATTATTATGTGAAACACTGTACGCGTGAATCAAAACGTGCGAATATGTTATCTTTATATACATTTTATATCGGAAATAATACAAAGGTATATAGTTTTTAAACCTAAACATGCTACTCCTTTGTTGTTGCTGATTTGATTCCTATCATTATGAATATGATCGATCTCCTAACTAAAATATGTATATTGCTTATGACACTTAATGGTTGAAACACGCCAAACCAAATCACAGGGTTCAGTGTCGGTGTTGAGAACGATCACAATACAAAACAAGAGTATTTGTTGAAAACAAACATATATAACGACGATAAATGCTATATTCAAAGAAATATTTGTTTCATGAAAAAGATAAATGTTTGTTTACAGCAGATGAAAACTACTATATTCTGCGAAAATTGCTTCATGGACAATTTCAATAAGTCTGTTTTCATCAAATAGCGTGTTATTTTTGCTTTAAAACACTTTTTAATAGATGATTTAAAACAAATGGATGATCGGAATATATCTCTTGCACAATCTTGAATCCTGTAATTTAACAACAAGTGGTTTGGTTCACAGGCGACAGTATCGGTGAACAAAACCACTTGTTTTACTGGATGAACTTTGTGCACGAAATAAACATATATTATACCATTAAGATTATAAAATGGGTGTTGTAATATTTATAAACCAGATGTCTATTCCCACTGCTCAACCTTGGGTAAGTTTTTGTCAGCAGGGAACTTGACCTTTGACCTACAAAACAAAAGGATTATCCTCTTTCCATTGGCAGTCCACCAATGAAGTTTCATGAAATTTGCTTTAGATGAAGAAGAAAAACTGTGTGGGCAAGACTTTTCATTTTCCGGTCATGGTAACTTTGACCTTTCTACTACTGACCTGACTTCACAAATAAATAGGGATTATCATCTCAACAATGTCAGTCAAAGTATGACGTTTTATGAAATTAGCTTTAGAAGAGTTTCAGTGCGGGCACGGTTTTCATGATCAGGTCACGGTGACATTGACCTTAGATTTACTGACCTTAACATTAATAGGGTCATACTCTTACAACAGGCAGTAAACCCCTGGCGTTTGAATATGTTTGTTTCGGGTTTATCGTATTCGGCATTAATTTTCGAAAGGTCCTAAATATAGATTACCTTCTACTATTGATTGTAATGCCTGTCGTGCCCAGATCGCCTATTCCATTGAAGATTTGTGTATAAAATGGTGTCGTAGAGAACATGCGGACCCAAACTCGCTTTCTACTAGGAAAAAGTCAATTCTTAAAAATATAGATACACGTATTAACTTTTATAATGCTAACCACTCTTTACTTCCTCCGAGACCTAGGTTTTCCTTTCGTAATTTAAAATCGGGAATTCAGGAGTTTCATGATAAATTTGTTTTAGTTCCTGCAGATAAAGCAGCTAATATTATAATTATTGTTTGACGCCTACATTACGTCAATGTTTTATCGCTGGAACTCGGCAGTACCAATTTTATTCTCCAGCACATATCACTCGGTGCACTACTTTCAAGGCGGGTGTAGACTGTTAGCAAAATAAACTGCCTACTATGTACTGGATTCCTAAATTACATAAAAATCCGTATAAGGCAAGCTTTATTTCGAATTCTAGTGCCTGCAACACAACAAACATCTCCAAGATGTTAACTTCTTGTCTTACTGCCGTTAAAGATCACGTTAAAATATATTGTGATAAAACTTATGAAAACTCTGGGATTAATTTATTTTGGTCTATAAAAAATTCAGGAGATGTCCTTAATAAAACAATCAATAATCGTCAAGTTTCATCAATAAGCACTAATGACTTCTCTACACTATATACTACCTTACCACATCAGCTTATTAAAGAGAAGCTTATTGCGCTCATTCAAAATCATTCGCTAGGGAAAATACTACATTTTTGGCGTGTAATAATATTAAAGCGTTTTTTACTAACGACACTGTAGATAATTACACTATGTGGACTTGCCATGAAGTTTGTGAAGCACTCATAGTCCTATTATATACTTTTTTCGTATGGTATTGAACCACCGTTTATAGGCAAATTGTTGGTATCCCTATGGGTACGAACTCTGTGCACCACTTGTCGCAGATGTGTTTATATATTGTTATGAAAGAGATTTCATATTGAATCTTCCAGTGGTCTACTTTGTCACTTACCGTCCAAGGCGGTAGCCCTATTGTCAACTCTTTTGTGTTTGTGATGTCGTTTGCATTTATTATTACTTTTGCCTTCTTGTTTGTCTGTTTGAATGTTTTTTTCTGTGTTTTGTGGTTGACTGTCCTCCTTGAATGCTACTTTCCCTGTCCGATCCTTTTTTATTTCTATTCAGCAGATACCCAGGCAGATGTTATTCAAGCCTTTAATGACACCTCTCGGTATCTGGATGACATATTGAACATTGACGACCACTTCTTTCCAATTATGGTTAATAATATATTTCCTAAAGAATTTCAACTTAACAAGGCTATTATTTCTGATAATAACACTTCTTTTCTTGATTTAGATCTCTCTGTTGAAAATGGTGAAATTATTAGCAAAATCCATCACAAGGGAGATGTTTTTAATTTTGACATTGTCAACCACTTAGCTGGGGATGTCCACGAGCAACTTCTTATGGGGTGTATGTGTCTCAGCTTATACGTTTTTCAAGAACTTGTACTCGAGTTGAGGACTTTAATATTTGTAATCTTTGTATAACTAAAAAGCTACTCCATCATGGTTACTGTTACCAAAAACTTCGCAAAACCTTTGCAAAATTTGATTATCGTAACCCTGATCATCTTGTCAAATATGAAAGCAATTTACGGACTCTTCTGTGACAAGGACTATCACAGCCTGACTTCTATGGTGATGTAATTTACAAACTTCGTAAGATTCTTGGCCATGATCACTTTCATATTATCTTTGTTAAACTTGTTAAAATGTTTATCAAAAGAGGTTATGACCCTATCATTTTGCAACGTACTGCATGCTTGGTATGGACCATTTTACAGTTCGCCACTACGCTTACCTCTTTAATTGTAGATGACCGGACATGCCGTGTACCCTATGATGACGCCTACCTAAAGCCCATTAGGACGGTTTAGGACGGTGGCGTTTGGTGTTTGTCCGCGGTCTTTTTTTGTCGTACCCTCAATGGTTCATTCTCTTCTTTCTCTGGCTTCTGCCAAGTCATCGAATACCTTCATGGTAGCTTTCTAGGCTTCTTTTTGTATTCATATATACACGAGCATCTACATGCTTGATTTATATTGCCTCGTAACGCTGCCTGGTTGGTTAGAGAATATAGTTCATGGCGGGGATTTCTTTATTTGCACTGTCCTGTTTAATTGGGATGAAATAGTGTAAGTGTGAGGTTTGGTGCACCTTAGAACCTGGTTTAAACCCCCAGTGGCCTTTTTGGCAACTGACCGTTCCAAGGCGCAAGCCCTATTGTCAACCATTTTGTGTTTGTGATGTCGTTTGCATTTTTTTTATTACTTTTGCCTTCTCGTTTGTCTGTTTGCTTTTGTGTTTTGTGGTTGACTGTCGTCATTGAATGCTAGTTTCCCTGTCCGATTTTTATATCTTTCTTTTTTCTACGGTGCGGACAATGGTTTTCCGTTCATCTCAAACTAATCACGGGTCATTCTCTCACCAAATGCAGTCAACCCATGTAGTTTCATGAGGCATGTATTTGCTTCGGTAAATAAGGTGTACGGTATTTCATTATCGTTTCTTTGTGACATTGACCTTTGAACTACTAACCTCAAATTCATCAACAGGTGTAATCGTCATATCACAGGCAGTCAACCGATGAAGTTCCAAGAGATTTCCTTCAGGAAAAGAGAAGTTAAATAGCGGACAATGCGTTTCATTATCTGGTCAGTGACTTTGACCTTTGACCCAATTAAAATCCAAAGGATCACCCTCTCGCCACAGGCAATCCTAGAACCCATTACGTTTCATGCGATTTGCTTAAGAGAAAGTGGACTTACAGTTTACAACATTTTACATTATAATCTTGCGGTTATCATGATCTTTGACTTACGGACCTCAAAAACAAAAGGCATCATTCTCTCACCAAATGCAGTCAACCAATGAAGTTTGATGAGATTCGCTTCTGGGGAAGTGAAAAATGCAGACAAGTTGTTTCATTATTGGGTCACGGCGCCCTTGACCTTCAAAATTCGATATGCACATACTGATGCTTCGAACAAATATAACCTGTCTCACCTACCACTTTGTGGTGGTAGACAATTATAAAGGCAATAGTTTAGTTCAGATGTATACTTTATTAAACAAAGAATTGAGAGAACATAAACTTCAGCATTTACTCTGGTCAGTGGTGTACATGGAGTCTTCTTCCGCGTGACAAAAACAAAGACATAGAATAAAAGGTTGATATAAGTCGAGCAGAGTATTCAATTTGAACCAGGTGTTGCGATGGGTAGGGGCATGTTCAGGGGCACGGGTCATTTTTAAATTTAATTCTTTTTTCACGCCTCATCAACACGTTGTTCAGGTTATTTCGAGTCGCCCCAGAGAGAGAGGAAAGATACATAGGCATCCGGGAACCCTGCCCTACGCTTACTATCGATTAGATTCCTTTGGTTATTTAACGTGCTTAGATACTTATGACCACCCGGTTTACGTTCCCATCAGACGGACGAGGCTAGGTTGTCTTGCCGCAGGACACATCGAAGTAAATCAGTGGCCCCAGCAAGACTTGAATCCGTGTTCACTTGATTCAAAGCCGAGTATGATATCCACTGGACTACCACGGCCTTTGACAAAAACTGAGTAAATAGCAACATCAAATAAAGGGTCAATACATATATTTTGTAACATACGAGTACATGATTGATCTGACAACGGCATGATTACACACTTAAATTGGCACACAACAATTTTAATGTATTTTCACCCAACAGTAAACCAAGAATCTATTATAAGGAAAGTTAAATCTGATAGAGGCTGCCATTTATTTACTAAAATGGAAATAAAGAACAACTCTTGGCAAAAAATCTAAAATTGTTAAAATTTACCGTTTTGTCTTATTGTACTTCAGTGATTTAGTAGGGTCATTTTTACATCGGGATAAAACATTAATATACAATTATTTATTTTCTCTCTCAAAGCCTCTAGTTTTAGAAGAAAAAACAGGATTAAATAGGGCAGTTGGGAAGACACTTTTGTAGATATTTTGTCTGTTTTGATATGTGAACATGTGTAAAACAGACCCAAGATTGGTAATTTGCTCTGAGTCCCTTTAATAAATGACACATTACATAGATAATATATTTCAGAATGAGGACATAATCATATTGTAATTTGTCGATGTTAAAGGGACACATGGCAATCTGGAAAGATTTATCAAACATTAACATAAGCATCTCCATTTACAACCTTTTATTATTTTAACTTTAAACCTGCTTGCATTAAATTTAAATAAAAGTGTCAGTTTTCATTTTGTATTCGTTATTCTATCAAATACTTAACTGTATTATAGGTGCACTATTACCAACAGTAAGTTATGTGTAAAACAATTTCTTCTGAACTTTTCTAATAAATAATATTAATGATTGCACAAATGCAAATTGTGTAAGAAAACTGACCGGATGCCAGATGTTTAAAAAAAAATAAAGACTGCCGTGTGTCCATTTAACACGACTTTTTTCGCATGTATTCAGAACATGTAGTTTACAGGAGCTCATATATAACAATCACTCTGCATTATCACTGAAAACATAGTTTACTCTAACTTTGAACACTGAAAAGCACCGCGGAAGCGTGTGATTCTTATCAGAGCACAAACGATTTTTAAAAAGGCTCCAACCTTATATGGACATTCTGAAGTCATCAGTATCAATTTACTTAGAGCTTCTCAAGAGTACGATTCGCAGTTGGGGCCTCTCTGAAAAACAACATCAATCGAATGTCAATGATCAACCAGACATAGTTTATCCTTTGTTATACATAATGTAACTTATTTAAAAAAAAATTAACTAAATTGAATAAAACATGAATAGTATTTACTACTTGTGCTCAATAATACAGTTAATGTAATACAAACATCTCTCATCATTCATTATACATGTAAAATATCAACTACTATCAGCATATTTCCAGCCAATGGAATAGCCATTTCTATTTAAACACACTGCATGCAAGCGTAGTAGCTCCGCCTCCTTAACCACTTTTAAAGTGATGTTTATTTTTCTAAATTTACCGCTTTGTTTTCTCTCAACAGAAAGTATATAGTAAATGTAAATAATTGTAAATGCAAAATCATTTCCTTGCCACAAAACTGTACAGAACTATTTATGAATCTGACCGATTTCAGACCAAATGTCAATGGCAGTTTACATTGTTTCAGTGGTAATTTTATCGGGTTTTGTATTCACGAATGTGCGAGAAAAGGGGATAACATAATGATATAGAGACAACGCTAAAACTGTACATTATGCATCCGAGTGATGGGGGTGGAGGGGGGTTTCTAGTTTACGTACCCACTCCTTGTTTTCGGTGTGCAAGCTCCATCATACCCTCATATCCCCAACACCTACCTTACTTCGGTGGGGTGGGGATGCGGGGGACATTGATATGTGCATTTTTACTAGTAAATGTTTTATTGCATGAAAAGTTATGCAGCATACATACAATAAACCCAGTTACAAGAACGATCGGAGCACCGAAAAGCACAGATAGTGATATGAACTTTCTAGCGATCTAATATGAAATTTTGCTGTACACACCACTTTGGATGGTACATTATTTAGACATTGGCTGATATCTATTAACAAACATAGTTTATTGACAAAAGAAATACCTTGAAATGAACTTCTAGCAGCGGATAGAGTAATCCTGAAATCCAATTTCTAGTAACATGTCAATTTATGTCACGGTGGCCTGTCACCTTTCTGTATCGATTCAATACGTTTTCTTAATATTGTAAATAAGTTGATGAATAAATAAAACCTACAGCTAACTATTTATCTTAAAATGTTTGGTTTGTAGTGTCCATGAGAGGTTATTTAAAAATATGTAAAAATCTTAAATTTTGATTTAAATCATATTTTTTAAGTTGCTTTATGAATACAGGACCAGGGTTGAGTATAAAAACACCGACATGGCCCCTAGATAAGCTTTTCTGATAATTTTAAACATTATGCTGCTCAGAGAGGTTTAATCATTAATTTCTAAATAATAAAGCCTTTTAAACCATACAATTTGGCATGTAAATACACTAAACAATATTTTATACAGCTATATCAAAATAATTACATTTCCTAACAGTCAAATTTTGAATGTTTGTGTATCTATTAATAGCTGTACCTGTACAAATAAGATCAGTGATTGGTCAGAATGCTAAAACCCTTATCTTGAATCAGACGAAATACTAATGGGGCCTTTACACAGGATGGCGACCTTTGTGCCTCCCGTGTGCGACCATAAAATTTGCCAGGTCGTCGTTGGAGGCTCAAAGGAGGCAGAATGGTTGCCCAGGTCGCTCAAAGGTGGTACACAGGAGGTTCAGACATCGCCATGGACGCCATGGTCGCCGTGAAGTTTTGAACATGTTCAAAACAGTCGCACAAAGGTCGCCGAGGAGGTTGGTTGCTCAAAGGTGGCTCAAAGGAGGCAGAAGGGATGCACAAGCATTACCGTGGTTGCAGAATGGAGTCACAGTTGTCGCCCAATGGTCGCCAGGTAATAGATGCGTTCTGCTGCAATTTTGTTTGGCTGAATGGTCGTACAGTGATCGCCGTTAGTTGTCGTTGGTCGCCGATGATGGCACAAAGGAGGCACAGAGGAGTCTCAATGGTTGCCCAAACATTTCTCGGGGTCGCCTATGTAGCCTATAATCGCGTTGGATGCCGTAGGTTGCACAGGGGAAGCACAGGGGAGGCAGGCAGGTGGCTCAGTGGACGCACAGGTCGATTCGTAGATCGCCATGAAAATGCCCGAAAATTGCATTTTTGGTGGTTCAAGGGAGGCACAAGGATCGCTGGAGCAGTTACATAGAAACATGATTTTCTGGGTTTAGGCGACCATTGAGCGTCCTGGCCATATTTTGGTCGCTCAACGGTGGCACAAAGGTCGCAGCCCTGTGTAAAGGGGCCTTAACTGGTTACAGTGTATACATAATGGTGGTAGTTTTACCAAACGCTGGGGTTTAATGGGACGTTACTTCGCCCGGTTTACATCACGGTAAGGAACACTGTTCGCGTATCTTTAGACGTCAGATGTACCCGTAGTGTTCGCCGCCGACGTAGAGCGCCCAACTCAGAAGCGCCTTTCGAATGTAAAAAATGGCGTCTGTTTTAATAGAAAATTCCTTAAGTAGTCCGTAAAATACAAAGAAATAGTTCATGTTCGCGGAAGTAAAATGCGAAGATAACTTCTATGTTTCAGGTCCGTGGCGTTCCTACTGATAAGCCTTTCATTGCAAAGACATGGGAATACTGGTAGTTCGTGCTGACGCTGTGTTCAACAATGCTGCAAGTAAGCAAGGTTTAATCAATACGTTTGCGGATCTAAAAAGATAGTACATCGTAAAGAGAATTACCATTGAAACGATACAGCATGGACGACTAAAATAAATATTATAATACTATAGTAAGTGTTTAATTACGCATAGTATAAAATAACACACAACACACATTGTATAAAATGTCCTTTCCTTAAAAAAAGTAATTTCAATAGGCAATACAGATTTGTATAAGACACTATAAATGTTAATAAACCATATATCATAGTATGTGTTTTTTGTCACATATTCGCATTTCTTTATATACGAATATGTTACTTTAAACGTCGACAAAGGAAACAACTATCGTATTTACGTATA
Source organism: Cyrtodaria siliqua (assembly GCA_037043455.1). Classification (NCBI taxonomy): domain Eukaryota; kingdom Metazoa; phylum Mollusca; class Bivalvia; order Adapedonta; family Hiatellidae; genus Cyrtodaria; species Cyrtodaria siliqua. The sequence goes on from JAWPHD010007274.1 coordinate 79,905, forward strand.
TTGAACAGACAGTGATGGCATGACACACACGATGACAATACAGACTAGACCTGTACTTGAAGTTTTACCGCCATCATCTCAGACAGGGTTAAAGACGTTCATGTATTCCTATGTCACATAACATCAAGATTAGACATGCACTTTTAGGGCATATTTTTAGATAAACACAAACGATAAACACAAACGAAAATTAGCTATCGATGAGTGAGATATTTATTATGTCATCAAACAAATGTCATTTATTCATCACAGATTAGTTGAAAAGAATGTGAAATTGGAGAGTTTTATTGGAGTATTCCTGCATATGAAAAATAGTCGTAATGTGACTATATTTAACGTAATGCTGGAAATCATGCAAGACACACGATTTGTTACTAGACATAAACACACTTCTGGTAGGTGCAGTCAATAAGACTGGATGCAAATGTAACCACGAATAAATGGGATGCATGCAAACGGTACTTTTGATAACCACATAAACTAAATGATTGTGTTTCCCTTCAATTCTTTGTAAAACAGGGACAAACTCCTATTTCTTAGAGCTACCTATATATAGTAACTGTTGCTAAACAAACGCATACATACTAATGCACAATAAATTGCAAAACATCCTTCTAGGCATAAAATTTAGAAAAAAACCCAAACATAAAGGAACAACTATTTTTTCTTCTAATAACACATCGAATATTGTTTACTCTTAGAGAAACTAGTTGTAAACGTTGTAACAATACTTTTATGTATATAGACATATTTCCAAAGAAATAAATTCAAATTACAGGCTATCTAATGATGACCCATACCTTTACAATAACTAGAACTGCCTTACATACCTTATAATGACTAGAACTGAATTACATAATGACTAGAACTGCCTTACATACCCTATACTAACTAGAACTGCCTTACATAATAAATAGATATGCCTTACATACCATATAATAACTAGAACTGCCTTACATACCCCAAAATAACTAGAACTGCCTTACATAATGACTAGTTATGCCTTACATACCCTATAATAATTAGAACTGCCTTACATTAAGACAAGATGTGCCTTACATACCCTATAATAACTAGAACTGCCTTACTTAATGACAAGATGTGCCTTACATACAATATAATAACTAGAACTGCCTTACATAATGACTAGATATGCCTTATCTTCTTTCCAAATATAAAAGTAATTTAATGACTCTTCTGCGACAAGGACTATCACAACCTGACTTCTATGGGGATGTGATTTATAAATTTCATAAGATTATTGGTCATGATCACGATCATACTATCTTTGTTAAACTTGTTAAAAAGTTTATCTAGAGAGGTTATGACCCTATCATTCTGCATGCTTGGTGGTGGACCATTTTACAGTTCGCCACTATGCTTTCCTCTTTAATTGCACGATGATCGGATATAACAATAATTTAAGGACTCTTCTGCGACAAGGACTATCACAACCTGACTTCTATGGTGATGTGATTTATAAACTTCGTAAGATTCTTGGTCATGATCACTTTCATACTATCTTTGTTAAACTTGTTAAAACGTTTATCAAAAGAGGTTATGACCCTATCATTTTGCAACGTACTGCATGCTTGGTGGTGGATCCTTTTACAGATCGTCACTATGCTTTCCTGTTTAATTGTACGATGACCGGACAGGCTGTGGACCCTATGATGACGCCTACCTAAAGCCCATTGGGGCGGTGGCGTTTCATGTTTGTCTATATGGTCTTTCTTGTCGTGCCCTTAATGGTTTATTCTCTTATTGCTCTGGCTTCTGCCAAGTAACTGAGTACCTTCATTGTGGCTTTCTAGGCTTTTGTTTTTTTTGTATTATATTTACACGAGCATATTTGTGTTTTACTTATATTGCCTATTGATGCTGCCTTGTTGGTTAGAGATTAGATCATGGCAGGGATTTCTTTATTTACACTGTCTTGTTTTAATGGGATGACAGTAGGGTAAGTGTGAGGTTTGGTGCACCCTAGAACCGGTTTAAACCCCCAGTGGCCTACTTTGCCACTGACCGTTCCAAGGCGGTAGCCCTATTGTCAACCATTTTGTGTTTGTGATGTCGTTTGGATTTATTATTGCTTTTGCCTTCTTGTTTGTCTGTTTGTGTGTTTGTTTCTGTGTTTTGTGGTTGACTGTCCTCCTGGAATGCTACTTTCCCTGTCCGATCTTGTTATATTTCTTTTTATATTGTATGTATACTAGTTAATCGAACGGTACATGGCTATATTAGACCTTACTTTTCGGAAAAATGTAAACAACACATAACACACCAAATGTTATTCGTTCAGTTTTATTATTGACAGAATACGCGTTTGTCTCAAGCATGTTAGCAAACTTAGAATATACAATCGCTTTACATTTAATACTGTACCGAAATGGCTTTAATGTGTTAAAGCGGAACTCCATTAAGAATTTTGTGTTACAAAGTGTATTGTGATAAAACAGTCTGCAAAAACACAGTTATGTCCATTCTCCAACTAGCTGCAAACGTTTTCTTTTCACATATTCACCTAACATCTTTGAAATTCTCTGTAATATTATGTGGTATTAATTATATCCATTATTCTCGTCTAGCGGAAATGCCCGAGTTGCGTGTTCGTTTTTCCTTGTATAGATATTACTCAAAAACGTTGCTAACTTGGTCATTGACCCCTTGTGTTTGTGTCAAGGTCAGAAGGAGAATTGCTTACTTGATCATTTGACCTTTGCGTTTGTGTTAAGGTCATCAGGAGAAATGCTTACTTGATCATTGGACCTTTATATTTGTGTCAAGGTCATCAGGAGAATTGCTTACTTTATCTGGACTTTTGTGTTTGTGTCAAGAGGAGCAGGAAATGATTTGTGTAGTATTTATTGTAATGGAGTGTAGTGTAATTCAAGTGGGGATGATTAACAATGTCAAAATTAAAATCATCTCTCTTGTCATAGATTTTGCTAATTATTTTACCATTTTCAATCGAGAGATCTAAATCAAGAAAAGAAGCGTTATTATCAGATATATTAGCTTTGTTAAGCTGAAGTTCTTTAGGATAAATATAATTAACCATAGTTTGAAAGAAAGGGTTGTCAATGTTCAATATGTCATCCAGATACTGAGAGGTGTCATTAAAGGCTTCAATAACATCTGCCTGGGTATCTGGTGAAAGACTCAACATGAAATCCCTTTCATAGCAAAAAAAACCAATCTGCGACAAGTGGTGCACAGTTTGTACCCATAGGGATTCCAACAATTTGTCTATAAACGCTGGTTCCATACCTGACGAAAATATTATCTAATAGGAAGATGAGTGCTTCACAAACTTCATAGCAAGTCCATATATATAATTGTCTATACTGCCGTTAGTAAAAAACGCTTTTATAGTATTACATGCCAAAAATGTAGTATTTTCTCTAGCGAATGTTTTTTTGAATAAGAGAAGTTAGCTTGTCTTTAATAAGGTGATGTGGTAAGGTTGTATATAGTGTAGAGAAGTCATAAGTGCTTATTTATGAAACCTGACGTTTATTGAAACTTTTATCAAGATGGTCTCCTGCATTTTTTATAGATCAAAATAAATTAATCCCAGAGTTTTCATACGTTTTATCACAATATAGTTTAACGTGATCTTTAACGGCAGTTAGACAAGAATTTAAAAGTTTGGAGATGTTTGTTGTGGTGCAGGCACTGGAATTCGAAATAAAGCGAGCCTTATATGTATTTTTATGTAATTTAGGAATCCAGTACATAGTAGGCAGTTTATTTTGCTTATCGGTTACACCACCCTTGAAAGTAGTGCACCGAGTGATATGTGCGGAAACAACATCATCCTCACTATAATTAACTGGAGTATACGAATTGCTGCTGCCGAGTTCCAGAGCTAAAACATTGACGTAATGTAAGCGTCATACAATAATTACATTATTAGCTGCTTTATCTGCAGGAACTAAAACAAATTTATGATGAAATTCCTGAATTCCCGATTTTAAATTTCGAAAGGAAAACCTAGGTCTCGGAGGCAGTAAAGAGGGGTTAGCATTATAAAAGTTAATACCTGTATCTATAATTTTCAGAATTGACTTTTTCCAAGAAGAAATTGAGTTTGGGTTCGAATGTTCTCTACGACACCTTATGATACTAAAATCTTCAATGGAGTGGGCGATCTGGGCACGACCGGCATTAAAATCAATAGTTGAAAATAATCTATATTTAGGACCTTTCGAAAACAAATGCCGAATACTTTTATCAATAATATCAAAATTACCAGTGATGACATGACCTGCAGGAGCATAGCAAAATTTTGATGTGTTGCATTCACATTCCTTAGGAGTATTATGTACTATATCAAGGTCAGAAACTATTTTGTGGTAATTGAACATAATATTTCTAATAGGCATTTTATACTTATAACAAATAACAGGACTTTCGGAATTTTTGAAATATTTTGGGATAGAATCAACTACATGAGTATTTAGAAAAATACTAGGCATGTCAATGAAATCAATACCTTTATTAATATATAGTAATTTTAGAAAATGCCTAACGTGATCAGACTCCTTGTCAGTATGGGGTCCCCGAGTTGCCTTTCTTTTTCCTTTAGTATATATGGTTTCGTTGATCATGCATGTTGGTATCAAGCATACTAGGAACGCAAGACGTAATTTTATATAAGAAATAATAGGGGATCTAGAAACATTTTCTAACTAGAACACGAACTATATGTGATTATAAGAAGACAATTAATATAATACATTTATTTTATATAAGATGAATTCCGTTCCCAATAGGTTTTAGTATGTAATACTTGCTTTCACAAAACAGTAGACGTTGTCTATGTATCGTTTAATATGGCGATAAATGTATATTTATAGTTTCGTTATTGTCGAACTATGCAACACGTAGCAAAAACAACGCAATTATCCCATACTAAACTCTCTGTAGGATTGTTTTTATAACCATATTTTTGCCTATTCGTCTTGTATTACCATAATTATATCCATTCGTGTTTCGGCACATACATAGGAATCTAAATATATGTATATATGCTATCGTTTCTGTAAACAATTATTATACTTAATGTCGAAAGTATCGACTTCCCCGGATTGCACTGTACTTGATGTGAATCCCCTATAGTATTCAGATAGCGTAGTGATTTAAGAAGCGTCATGCAAGCTACTTTTCATAATCAAAAGTGAAATGACAAGTCTGTGTTATGACAGAGTACGGACATTTTTGAACTGATTTGATTAGCATTTAGAAATGTATAACCATTGCGGGTGTATACAAATGCAATACAACCACACTGCGATGAGTTGCATTGTTGTTTAACGATTAATTAACATATTGCTATGTTATTTCGAGCCGTTCGATAGATATATTTCTATATTACCTCTGACTTCACGTCCTTTAACCGTTATAACGTCATTTTAAACGATTTTCACATCCATTATCCAAGATAACGATTACGTTAGTATAAGGCAACGTTAGGTTTAAACAACAAATTGAACTTGTTTGAAACACGATAAAGCTGTATATTTTCTACGTGTGCTTCTAAGAGATGGACGTTCTTCGTTCGCTTCTAAGAGATGGACGTACAATGTGAGTTGTGAGAATGTGTTTGTAAATATGTTCAATCTCTCGAAAGTGTGTGTATAAAATACATAACAATCCATGTAAGATAAAATAATAAATATTTCCGGCGGGTTTATATTGTGCGAGATCAAAACCTAGTGGTTGGGACTTGAAACACATCGAAACAGCGGGCTTACGGCCCTTGGAATCGATGGTCTTCAATTCCCGCCCACCAAGTATTGATCTGGGACAATATAAACCAGCTGGAAATATTTTCTTTCTTAATTAAGCTAACCAGTAGGCCATATTGCATTCTGACCGTTCCAAGTCGGTAACCCTGTCTTCACCACTCTGTCTGTTGTGTATTGTCCTTTTCATTGTATAGTTAGTTTGCTCTTTGTCTGTGTTACAGTTCGGATCTACGGTGCTATTGCGTTTGGGTGCTGTAATTTCTATAGGACCGTTTTTTTCATTTTCCTTACTTCACCATCCCATGGACGGCGCTGAGAAACTGTCTTGCTTAAGGACACACCGAAGTGACCCAGCAGCGCCATCGAGGCTCGAATCATTATAACCAGCCTGACATGATACTCAGATTAAAAAGTATGAACAATGTACACACATTTGTTGAAACAACAAAGGTACTGGTAGCTTCTTTGCTTGACGTTCAGCATATACAGGGTAGTGTTAGGACTGGCCGACCAGGTGTCAGTATACTATGACGGGGTGTGGTATCCCATGCCATGTGTTTTTTGCACAGTATTCCACTGTAGCAGCACTACAAAGTTGAGCATTTATCTCAATGTTACAAGTAGACAACGCACAATATGACTGAACGTTTGGTGGAAAGCGTACGTACGTACATTAGCTTTTTGATCTGGATAAAATATCAGCGAAAAAATTCAAACATTCTAATGAGAAGAGGTATTTATACTAACATCTATATCTATTGCTATTATTCTGTAATGTTGCTATTATAATTAAGGTAATGGTGTGAAGTTTATTTCGTCTGAGTGCATACTTTTATAGAACCTGTTTTTAGGCTTTTGTGGTGAATTGATTAATGACTATGTCTGGTTTCATTCGCTGTGCATTATTTATTAGAATACATTTCGTAATATGTTTACATTATACAAACATCGAACGTTATATTTATATTAGGTATCACGCAACAAATGAAGGTAAAATGATGTAATCCTTAGCGTGCGAATAGGTGGGAGGTTGGCAGGGGTGGCCTGCCAGATGAGGGGAGGCCCCCATCAATAATCTGACAGTGTGAGCACAATATGTTTTGCACTTCTCACTATATCGCAAATTATGTATTGATACATATCTGGAATACTCGACTAGATTGATATTCATATCATCGGGGTGAACAGTTCTTTATATCCCTGTCTTAAGAATGAATTTATTTTAATATCAAAATGCCTTATGTTATCGACCAATTTTTAAACATTAGGAAATATTCATATTAACACATAACAACACACTACATGCATATATGCAACACTATGAGGACGAGTGTTTTTATGATTTTGCTAAGAACAAACATCATTAACCGTTCTTTTGCCGTGCACTCAACGGTTTATTCTCTTGTTGCTCTGGCTTCTGCCAAGTCATTGAGTACCTTCTTTCTAGGCTATTATTTTTTCTATTTATATGTATACGAGCATCTTTGTGTTTTACTTATTTTGCCTATTAATGCTACCTTATTGGTAAGAGATAAGTTCATGGCCGGGATTTCTTTATTTGCACTGTCCCGTTTAATTGGGATGACAGTAGGGTAATAGTGAGGTTTGGTGCACCCTAGAACCAGGTTTAAATCCCCAGCAGCCTTTTTTAGCCACTGACCGTTCCAAGGCAGTAGCCCTATTGTCAACCCTGTTGTGTTTGTGGTCTTATTTTGCCTTTCATTCATCTTTAAATTTGTTCTTTGTTTATGTTTGTGTTAGTGGTTGACTATCGTCCTTGAATGCTGCTTTTTCTGTTCGAATTTTTTATCTATATTTATATTGTTGCAGATCAATAACTGGTTGGCGGTAATTGAAATCAACGATACCAACGGCCGTAAGCCATTGCTTTAGATGTGTTTCAACTCGCAAACACCAGGTTTTCATTTCGCACAAAATAAAGCCGATGGGAATATTTTATTTCTTATCTGACATGGATTTTTATGTAAAAATGAGATATAGGGTCCTACAGAAACCACAGCGTTGGAACGCAATGGTATCGTAGGTCCGCACTGTACTGCAAACAAGGACTTGATAATACAATGAAAGAAACAAAAAACAACAGAAAGGGTGGTGAAGACAGGGTTACCGACTTGGAACGGTCAGTAGGCAATACGGCCTACTGGTTAGCTTGAATCGATTTTATATGCGCACAATCCTCGCTATTATCCTGTCTTTAGAGCCCAAATAGACAAGATAGTGTAAACAAAACTACATCCCATCAACAAGAATAATCTAACAATAAAGTCCACATCCAGAGAAACTAACTAAAGAAACACATACAAAATAATAAACATCTGAGGATGTATCCAGCATCGTACTAATTCGAGTTAAATGTTTTTTTCTTTATTTTGGATTATTTTTTGTGAAACATTCATTATATTTAAAATGTTAATTCAGTAATTAAAATATGTCTGAGTTTGGAAACCGCTAAATTAAAGGAGATTGGTTACTTACGTTATATAACATAGTTACCTTATTTGGGATTAATTATGAATCTTTTATTAATAATTAATTTTGGAAAGTGGAATACTATATTGAATTCCGAGCACAAGTAGCTTTATTAAATAACTGCTCGTGTCTCTTTAAATGCATTGAACAATGAGTAGCATTGACCTTTCGACAATGTAGATGTGGCACATTTTCTCATACACACGTTATTATTAGTAAATTAAATTAAAATGTTACAAAAAAGTTGGATATAATATACATACTATTTTCATTGCTTTGGTGTATTTGGCATAGGGCATTAAAACACAATTCTTTAATAATTAACATGAGTGCCAATTGGTACAGGCAACAGACACTTGTTCTCGTGGGTTGGAACTCAGAAATGTCACGGACTTTGTATACATATTAAGGTAACAGAGACCAGGGGATCAGAGAACCAGAGTGTGTCAGAATCAATCAAAGACAGTCAAGACTGTTTTAGAGCTTAGCCATGTTGTAAATACGCTTATTAAAATTGTTATTAAAATGGAAAAATCGTTATTCTTTAAAGTACCCACCGAGAATTAATAATTTGAGACTTCACTACGCTACAGTTACTATTCATATCAAACAGATTTTATGTACTCTTATTTTATTATTAATATAATATAATACATATCATTTATTTTTATAACAGCCTAACATTATACTTTCGTCATAAGCTCAATCTGTATAACAAGTGTACAAAGTGCGTAAATAAAAAAAATATACTTTCATTTAATATAATACACTGAACGAAAGTTAACGCCACACATATGTGCATTGTCTAGAATAATATTATTTTGAATGCAAGTTGCGTTTAATATCGTTTCACAAGGAAGTAGAAGGGGTAACGTTAACGATTTCTCCGACATTTTATTTAAAAATATCATCTATAAGTACTTATGACTTCTCTACAATATATATAACCTTACCGCATCACCTTATTAAAAGAAAAACTTATTGAGCTTATTCAAAACATTTTCGCTAGAGGAAAGACTACATTTTTGGCCTGTAATACTATCAAAGCGTTTTTTTCACTAACGGCAGTTTAGACAATTACACTATGTGGAATTCCCAAGAAATTTGTGAAGCACTCATTTTCCTATTAGATGATATTTTCGTCAGGTATGGAACTACCGTTTATAGACAAATTGTTGGTATCCCTATGGGTACGAACTGTGCACCTAGTGTCGCAGAATCTTCTTGTATTGCTATGAAAGAGATTTTATGATGAGTCTTTATTTCGCTCTTCGGGGCATTTAATTTTATTAGATTCTGGTACCATACGCCGTACGACATGGGGAAGCAATAAACTCCATGTCCACCGCCATATGCATGCCATCTTCGGGATGGTTACAATTTTGTACTATTGATTTTATTAATATTGAGTTCTGGTCAACCCGGGGCTAGAGGGCGTGAGCGGTAGCTAGCATATTTGACTACCGCTCATGAACAGTCTCAATCAAACCGAGACTGCAATATTTCGTATGTGTCGTTTTCGGCCGTTTCCAAAGGTCCATTATTATACTCTTTTTCATCCGATACTCAGGCAGAAGTAATTGAAACCTTTAATGACACCTCTCGGTATTTGGACGACATGTAGAACATTGACAACAATTTCTTTTCTACTATGGTTAATAATTTATATCCTAAGGAACTTCACCTCAACAAAGCTAACATTTCTGATACTGTCGCTTCTTTTCTTGATTTACATCTCCCTATTAAAAATGTAAAAAACAGTAAAATCTATAACAAGAGAGATGATTTTAATTTTGATTTTGTTAATTATTCCCATTTAGATGGGGATGTTCCCCGAGTAGTTTCTTATGGGGTCTAATTTTCTCAACTGATTCGTTTCTCTAGATCTTGTAGTTGTGTTGAGGACTTTAATATTCGATATATGTGTATAACTAAAAAGCTACTCCAGCAGGGCTACCGTTACCATAACCCTGATCTGCTTTTAAAATATAAAAGTAATTTAAGAACTATTCTGCGACAAGAGCTATCACAACCTGACTTCAATGGTGATGTGATTTACAAAATGATATATAGGGTCCTATAGAAACCACAGCGTCCGAACGCAATGGCATCGTAGGTACGCACTGTACTGCAAACAAGGACTTAAAACTACAATGAGAGAGACAAATAACAACAGAAAGGGTGGTGAAGACAGGGTTACCGACTTGGAACGGTCAGTAGGCAATAAGGCCTACTGGTTAGCTTGAATCGATTTATATGCGCACAATCCTCGCTATTATCCTGTCTTTAGCGCCCAAATAGACAAGACAGTGTAAACAAAACTACATCCCATCAAAAGGAAATCTCTAACAATAAAGTCCACATCCAAAGAAACTAACTAAAGATATACATACAAAATAATAAACATCTCAGGATGTATGCAGAATCGTACTGAACAACCATAGTAGTTGCAGCTAAAGAGAAAACCAATCTAGGGTACGACCAGAAAACCCGAGGGACGAAAGCTCATGCACCCACCTCCCTTAGTTGGGGTTTCAGTAGGTACAATCATAGAGTCCCAAGAGGTAGTCCAGTCATCGTACAAGTCAAAAGTGAAGCGTAATGACTGACTGTAGAGGGGTCAATCACTAAACATGCAGTGCGCTGTAAAACCAAAAGGTTATATCCTTTTCTGACGAACTTCCTGATTAAATTTGTAAAGCGGTCAGGAAACCCGTCAGACCCCTTTAACTTTCGAAGTTCGTAAGATCCTTGGTCATAATCACTTACATACAATCTATATGAAACTTGTTAAAACAAATATCAAAAGAGGTTATGACTCTATCATTTTGCAACGTACTGCATGTTTAGTGGTTAACCCATATACAGTTCGCCACTATGATTTCCTCGTTGATTGCATGATGACCGGACAGATTGTGGACCCTATAATGACATCTACCTAAATCCTTATAGGACTGATGCGTTTGATGTTTGTCTTTAATCTTGTATTGTCGTATCCTTTACGGTTGTATCTCTTGTCGCTCTGGCTTCTGCCAAGTCACTGAGTAATTACTTTGTGACTTTCTAGGCTTTTGTTTTTTTATTATTATATATACATGATCATTTATATATTTTACTGACGATGCCTTGTTTGTAAGAGATTATACCCTGGCGGGGATATCTTTATTTACACTGTACAGTTTATTGGGATGACAATAGGATACGAGTGAGGTTTGATACACCCTAGAACCCGATTTAAACACCCAATGGAAATTTTGTGTAACTGACCGTTCCAAAGCGGTAGACTTATTGTCAACCCTTGTGTGTGTGTGATGTCTTATCTTGCCTTTTATTCATCTTTATATATAGTTGTTCTTTGTTTCTGTGTGTGTTTGTGGTTGACTGTCGTTCTTGAATGCTTACGAATTTTATATCTTCTTTTAGTTATTAATATCCCAATCTTTCACCAATGTACATATAATCAAATAATATCTTTTCAAAGTAAATATAGATATAAAAATTGAACAGGAAAAACAGCATTCAAGAACGACAGTCAACCACAAACACGCACATAAACAAAGAACAAATTTAAAGATGAAGAAAAGGCCAAATAAGACATCACAAACACAAAACAGTTGACAATAGGGCTACCGCCATGTAACGGTCAGCGGTAAAAAGGCCTTGTTTAAACCAGGTTATAATGAACATCAAACATCCCAATAAAACGGCACAGTGTACATAAACAAATCCCCGCCAAGAACTATTTTATAACCAACAAGGCAGCATTAATAGGCAATATAAGTAAAACACAAAGATGCTCGTGCATATATAAATACAAAAAACAATAGCCTAGAAAGCCACAAAGAAGGTACTCAAGGACTTGGCAGAGCAACAAGAGAACAAACCATTGAGGGCACGACAAGACAAGATTGCAGACAGACTTCAAACGTCACCGTCCTTTTGGGCTTTAGGTAGACGTCATCATAGGGTCCACAGCCTGTCAGGCCATCGCACAATTATAGAGGAAAGCGTAGTGGCGAACTTTAAATGGGTCCATCACCAAGCATGCAGTGCGTTGCAAAATGATAGAGTCATAACCTCTTTTGATAAACCTTTTAACAAGTTTAACAAAGAGAGTATGAAAGTGATTATGACCAAGAATCCTACGAAGTTTGTAAATCACGTCACCATAGAAGTCAGGATGTGATATTCCTTCTCGCAGAAGAGTTCTTAAATTACTATTATATTTAGAAAGAAGATCAGGGTTACGATAATACCATTTTGCAAAGGTTTTTACGAAGGTTATGGTAACGGTAGACTTTATGGACTAGCTTTTAGTTATGCAAAGATTACGAATAATTTAAATATTTTATTTCTTAATTTTAGCTCTTGAATATCGTAGAATAAGGATATCTATTGTTCTTACCCCGGTGATAGCGTCGGCTGGGCTTTTGCTTTAGAGTTGGTTTTTAGGTTAAAGTCTTTTTAGCAAATCAAATTATTTCAGCTACCGCTGGTCGTACGTCAGCGAAATGTATAATATGCCTTCATGACCATCAAAGACGCATACTTCATAACTCTGTATTGCATTTGAGCCAACAGTATGGACGCTTATCAGCTTAGAATTGTTTGTTAAAATCTTTTGGCAAGTCCGTGTATTTTATGTCATATAATAATTTAACTTCAGTAAAGCTTGATAAAAGTATGTCTGCATTACCATCAAGGGCAAGTCTGTTAATTTCAATAACCTCATGATTGATTGCCCATCCCCACACCCACACCCACCCACCCGCCCAGCCAATGCATAACCCAGGACCCAAAGCTCCCCTATGACTATCAAAAGCAACACAACAATACGAGTAGAACGTTTTATTCCTTTGTTCTCCTTCAGTCAACAGATAGACCTATTCACCTCCACTCAACCACCTCATCCAACAAGCTCTCTTCCACAAAAAATAGGTTTATTCTGTCTTTCCTTACCTCACCCCACCTAACCTGCACAATTAAGAGGACCTTGTGAATGAACGAGGAGGGAGGAAGTTGCGGTGGTCTTGTTTAAAATTGACTAGGTATTGTCGAACGTTCTGTCCTTCCGCCTGCTCTTGTAAATGTTTTTTTATGTTTTTATGTATGCACGGCTGTTTGCGTACAGGTCTCTACGCGTATAGCTATGGTTTCAGAAATTTTTTTTGATGAAAAAATAAACGATTTTATTGGTTTAATGATTACTTTTGAATACTGGTCCCAGTGATAGTACTGCATTGTTTCTTGAGGCGCAGCGGAGCAACGGAAGGAAACTTTTCTATGTAATTTTCTTATGAAGTTCTTTCTACTGATTATGAATTAGCAATAGTTTTGACTCACTTAAATGCTTATTAAAATAAATCATAACCCGTTTCATAAATAATATGGAAATGGAACAGTCGTTTAAGATTCTATATTTTTTCACATAACGTGGAGCGTGGGAGTGTGATCAATATCAAAATACACTAATATAATAAATATGCTAAAAAAAGGCCGAATTATTGCTCGGACTTTGCCGTTCAGCTAGCTGTCAAACGGAATTCCTCTTTAATTTCCGAAGTCGGTAGAAATACCTGATTACGGTTCTCGACGAGGCTGTGCCGAGTTCTCGGTTTGGTACAGAGAAGATCAACAGCAGCATATGATGTCATCAACCACATATATAGACAGCTACACAGCTGCATTACTAACAGTACGTTAGGTGGCAATTTTAGCGTTTTTTAAGAAGTTTTGGAGTTCTTTTGTAAATACTCTCTCACACTCGAGCCTGTTTTATATTAACTTTATTACAATAATAATATACAATTGGCATGATATATGGCACAGTCTATGAACAATTCGAGAAGCAATTTTAAATGTATCTTTTATATGACTTGGCACGTTCAATCCTCAGACTGTCTATATTCAATAAATGTACGATTCGAACATGCCAAAATGTTAATCTTTGTATGAAAACAGTATTTCAGCTATCGTAAGACTGTGTTTTCAATGTGTAATAAAACATATTAAGATTAGACAAGAATACATATTGACTTACATCAGCTGATATTAGTTGGACCGAATGAGAAATTGGAGTAACTTAATTTCCTGAACATTAAATCATGTTATTGTTTTTATCGTATTGTTAGAATTTATAACAGACACACGGCATGTTTATTAGACACATGTCTGAAAAGAAATAATCAAAAAACTTTTACCAACTTTACCACACCATCTTATCAAATACAAGCTAATTTATCTTATTCAAAAAACATTCGCTAGAGAAAATACTACATGTTGGGCCTGTAATAATATTAAAGCGTTTTTTACCAACGGCAGTTTAGACAATTATTCTATGTGGACGTGCTATGAAGTTTGTGAAGAACTCTTCTTAAGCACTTATGACTTCTCTACACTATATACAACCTTACCACATCACCTTATTAACGACAAGCTAATTTCTCTTATTCAAAAAACATTCGCTAGAGAAAATACTACATTTTTGGCATGTAATAATATAAAAGCGTTTTTACTAACGGCAGTTTAGACAATTATACTATGTGAACTTGCTATGAAGTTTGTGAAGCACTCATCTTCCTATTGGATACTATTTTCGTCAGGTATGGAACCACCGTTTATAGACAAATTGTTGGAATTTCTATGGGTACGAACTGTGCACCACTTGTCGCAGATTTGTATTTATTTTGCTATGAAAGGGATTTCAAGTTGAGTCTTTCACCAGATACCCAGGCAGATGTTATTGAAGCCTTTAATGACACCTCTCGGTATCTGGATGACATATTGAACATTGACAACCGTTTCTTTCCAACTATGGTTAATTATATTTATCCTAAAGAACTTCAGCTTAACAAAGCTAATATATCTGATAATAACGCTTCTTTTCTTGATTTACATCTCTCGATTGAAAATGGTAAAATAATTAGCAAAATCTATGACAAGAGAGATGATTTTAATTTTGACATTGTTAATTATCCCCACTTGGATGGGGATGTTCCCCGAGCAACTTCTTATGGGGTGTATGTGTCTCAACTTATTCGTTTTTCTAGAGCTTGTACTCGAGTTGAGGACTTTAATATTCGTAATCTTTGTATATATAACTAAAACGTAACTCAATCAGGGTTACCGTTACCATAAACTTTGTAAAACCTTTGCAAAATTTTATTATCGTAACCCTGATCTTCTTTCCAAATATAAAAATAATTTAAGGACTCTTTTGCGGCAAGGACTATCACAACCTGACTTCTATGGTGATATGATTTATAAACTTCGTAAGATTCTTGGTCATGATCACTTTCATACTATCTTTGTTAAACTTGTTAAAAAGTTTATCAAAAGAGGTTATGACCCTATCATTTTGCAACGTACTGCATGCTTGGTGGTGGACCCTTTTACAGTTCGCCACTATGCTTTCCGCTTTAATTGTACGATGACCGGACAGGCTGTGGACCCTATGATGACGCCTACCTAAAGCCCATTGGGACGGTGGCGTTTGATGTTTGTCTGTGATCTTTCTTGTCGTGCCCTTAATGGTTATTTCTCTTACTGCTCTGGCTTCTGCCAAGTCACTGACTACCTTCATTGTGGCTTTCTAGGCTATTGTTTTTTTGTTTTATATTTACACGAGCATATTTGTGTTTTACGTATATTGCCTATTGATGCTGCCTTGTTGGTTAGAGATTAGAACATGGCGGGGATTTCTTTATTTACACTGTCCAGTTTTAATGGGATGACAGTAGGGTAAGTGTGAGGTTTGGTGCACCCTAGAACCGGTTTAAACCCCCAGTGGCCTACTTTGCCACTGACCGTTCCAAGGCGGTAGCCCTATTGTCAACCCGTTTGTGTTTGTGATGTCGTTTGCATTTATTATTGCTTTTGCCTTCTTGTTTGTCTGTTTGCGTATTTGCTTCTGTGTTTTGTGGTTGACTGTCCTCCTTGAATGCTACTTTCCCTGTCCGATCTTTTTATAATTCTTTCCTATTAGATAATATTTTCGTCAGGTATGGAACCACCGTTTATAGAGAAGTTGTTGGTATCCCTATGGGTACGAACTGTGCACCACTTGTCGCAGATTTAATTTTATTTTGCTATGAAAGAGATTTCATGTTGAGTCTTTCACCAGATACCCAGGCAGATGTTATTGAAAAGAGATATAAAAAGGTCGGACAGGGACCCTGATATTCTTTCCAAATATAAAAGCAATTTAAGGACTCTTCTGCGACTATCACAACCTCACTTTTATGGTGATGTGATTTACAGTTTTCGTAAGATTCTTGGTCATGATCACTTTCATAATATCTTTGTTAAACGTATTAAAAGGTTTATCAAAAGAGGTTATGACCCTATCATTTTGCAACGTACTGCATGCTTGGTGGTGGTCCCATTTACAGTTCGCAACTACGCTTTCCTGTTTAATTGTACGATGACCGGACAGGCTGTGGACCCTATGATGACGCCTACCTAAAGCCCATTAGGACGGTTGCGTTTGATTTTTGTCCGCGGTCTTGTCTTGTCGTGCCCTCAATGGTTTATTCTCTTCTTGCTCTGGCTTCTGCCAAGTCATCGAGTACCTTCATTGTGGCTTTCTAGGCTTTTGTTTTTTTTGTATTTATATATACACGAGCATCTATGTGTTTTACTTATATTGTCTTTTAAAGCTTCCTTGTTGTTTTAGAGAATATTTCATGGCGGGGATTTCTTTATTTACACTGTCCCGTTTAATTGGGATGACAATAGGGTAAGTGTGAGGTTTGGTGCACCCTAGAACCTGGTTTAAACCCCCAGTGGCCTTTTTGGTCACTGACCGTTTCAAGGCGGAAGCCTATTGTCAACCATTTTGTGTTTGTGATGTCGTTTGCATTTTTTATTACTTTTGCCTTCTCGTGTGTCTGTTTGCGTGTTTGTTTTTGTGTTTTGTGGTTGACTGTCGTCATTGACTG
The DNA here is from genome assembly GCA_037043455.1 of Cyrtodaria siliqua. Classification (NCBI taxonomy): domain Eukaryota; kingdom Metazoa; phylum Mollusca; class Bivalvia; order Adapedonta; family Hiatellidae; genus Cyrtodaria; species Cyrtodaria siliqua. The sequence continues at coordinate 97,087 of JAWPHD010007274.1, forward strand.
CTACTTTCCCTTTCCGATTTTTATATATTTCCTTTTTTGTTTTTGGCAAGACTATGGAAAATTTGAGAAAGATAGTTAATGTTAAAGTGACTCATGATGAGGAGGTCCTTTTAAAACATGCAGCAAGACCTTCATTTATTTCTTGTAAAATATTTAATGACAATTTATTTTCTATAAACAGAATAAAAGAAAAACTAATTTTAAATCGTCCTTGTTATGTTGGTATGTGTATTTTAGACTTGTCAAATTATTTAATGTATGATTTTCATTACAACTACATTACAAATAATTATGGTTAAACAGCTAAATTGTTGTTTACTGAGACTGACTCCTTGTGTTATGAAATTCAAACAAAATATGTGTACGCAGATTTTTATAAAGATAAAGAACTTTTTGATAACACTGATTATACTAGGAATACGGTTGTAACTTTTGAGTCAGGTTATCCTGTCAACGATTAATTGCATGTGCGGTGTCTTTTGAATACAGTGATTTGTATGTATACCACATTCTAATTTATGTGATTCTGAAAGTTTATTAACCTGAATAATTTCGGTACCATCTCATATTTCTGTTTAAACATGTACACATGTGCACACCTTATGTTAGCTACTTTTAGAAGATACATATAACACAAAATAAGTATTCAAATCAAATCATGTCATTGATATATAGTTTTTTCCATACGTTTAACTTTACTTAACCAGCATATGTTACACTCGAAATGTTCTATGTGTTAAACATGTATTTTCCCCCCTGTTATTTCATATAGTAATTTCCCTAATTTTGATTTCTCTTCTTTTTTTTATTAGCTTAAATATTCTCATAGGGATGAGAATGTAAATTGCTGTACACAAGATCATTGTAAAAGATGACTATTCCATTTTGTTCTTTTCATTTCTTGCATGTTATTACATATATCATGATGATATAACACTTACACATAACGTAAGTTGAAATGTAGGTGTCTAGAACCTCATCATAATTATGTTTTTTGTTTTTTGTATGTATGTTATTAGTTACCACATCACATTCTACTCATTTCTTCTTATATTTCTTTCTAGATTGCCTACCCCGTCTATCAAAACTATTCAACATGTGAATGGATATTAAAATATGCTCCTTGAATGTTAGGGGACCTGGAAATAAGCTAAAACGGGAACAAATATTCTACTGGTTAAAACATAAAAACTATGCAATATGTTTACTTCAAGAAACACATTTGAATCACAAACTTGGAAAAGCGAATGGGGAGGGATTCATTTTTTGCGGATGCAAAAGCAATAGTGAAGGTGTTGGTATTTTACTTAACACTCATTTCCCATTACGGTTTTAAATTATACTGGAATAGTCTCTGGCCGATTACAAACATTTGATTTGAAAAGTGATGACATAAATTTGACGCTGATAAAAATATACGGCCCAAACAGTGATGACAGCTCTAACAGATATGTTAGAAAATGTAGAACAAAAAGTGTCGTCGGGGGTGATTTCAATTCTATATTAGACACAACGCTGGATAAAAAGAAAGGTAGAAAGCACACGCATAATAATTATCGCAATAAACTAGAAACAATCCAGGACACATGCGAATTAACAGATATTTGAAGAATACAACATCCACACAAAAGACAATATACTTAACACTCTAACCATAAACCACCAATATTTTGTAGATAAGATTATTTTCCATTTCGAATAATCTAGGAAATATTACAACAGCAAGAGACAGTAAGGCCGGGTACAAATCGGACCATTCCATTATCTCAATAACACTATATTTTAAAGCTCATCCCAGAGGTCAAGGTTACTTTAAATTGAACAATAGTCTGATTTTAGAAAATGCTTATCAAGAACAAATAAAACAAACTATCGCAGAGATTGCACAAATCAATAAAGATGCCAATCCAAACATATTAAGAGAAGTTATAAAAGGTTCTATTCGAACGAAACAATTAGATATGCAACAAAAAAAAAGAAACAAGATCATGTAAAGGGAACACAACATCAAAATGATATCCAAAATTTAAAAACCCGCATGCAAAATGAAGTTGAAATCGATTCTGCTGAATATTTAAATATAGAAAAAGATAAAAAGCAAACAGAGCTAAATAACATTATAGATCATAAAATAAATGGTATTATAATTCGTTCGAAAGCGCAAATGGTCGAAAGTAATGAAAAAAATAGCAAATTATTTTCAAGTTTAGAACGAAAAAAGTCTGAAAACTAAACTTTATCACACGTAAACGTAAATGGCAATATTATAAAAAATCAAGCAGATATATTAGAAGAACAAAAAACATATTATATAAACAGAAATAACGCAAAACATCTAGTTATAATTTATTTAACAGCTCTATGAAAGTCTTAACTCAAGAAGAGAAAGAAAAAGGTGATGTATTGTTAACAGAATATGAGTGGTCTTACTACAGAGATTTATAAGATATTTTGGAACGACTTGAAACATTTTTATATACATTCTATTAATTATTCTTTCACAACTGGTGAAATGACGGAGATAGAAAAACAATGTATTATAACACTTCTTCCTAAACCAAATAAAGATACATCCTTCTTTGAAAATTGGCGACCGATTAGTTTAATAAATGTGGAGTATAAGATCGCAACTAAATATATTGCAAATTTCTTCAATTATAAGCAGCGCGCAAACAGTATTTATTACAGGAAGATATATTGGTGAAAATATACGATTACTTTTTGAATTGTTGGATTTGGTAGAAGAACTTCAATTACCCATTCTATTATTCTTTTCAGACGTCGAAAAGGCTTTTGATAGTATAAACCACGAATTTATGTTTGAGACATTAAAACATTTCAATTTTGGAGATTCTCTCATTAACTGGGTTAATGTTTTTTATAATAAGGCAAACAGTTGTGTAACAAACAATGGCCAAATGTCCAAATATTTCCCCGTACTAAAAGGCGTTCGTCAGGGATGTTCATTATCTCCTTTTTTATTTATCATTTGCTAGCTGGACAAGAAATAAAACATACGTTATTTGCAGATGTTGGGAAAGATTCGTTTGAAAAGCTGGTGGATGTCTTCAATTTCAGCTACACATCCGGCTTAAAGCTTAACATTAAAAAATATAACATACTAAGAGCAGGTTCCCTGAAACACTCCACTATTAAATATTGCGAACAAAAGCAATTCCAATGGAAGTCGTATGCTGCAAAAGCACTCGTAATGTTTTTTCATACTAACAAGAATGATACTTTTACTTTAAATTTTGAGCCAAAATTACAAGATTTTAAAAACCGCTTGAATCAATGGCAACTTAGAAAGCTTACATAAATGGGTAAAATAAATGTTATTAAATCATTTGCACTTCCAAAGCTAATTTATCCACTTTCGATTCTACAAAATCAACCTCCAGATAAAATAAAGCAAATAACAAAAATCATGTATGACGTTATCGTTCCAAGGCGGTAGCCCTATTGTCAACCCTTTTGTGTTTGTGATGTCGTTTGTATTTATGATTGCTTTTGCCTTCTTGTTTGTCTGTTTGCGTGTTTGTTACTGTGTTTTGTGGTTGACTGTCCTCCTTGAATGCTACTTTTCCTGTCCGATCTTTTTATATTTCTTTTTACTGCACAATAGTGTTGTTTGTGCCGTGTGGCGACAGTAAGGGTCTCCCCTTACATCCAATCGATTGTTATTTTTACATCCTACAGGGATTGTATGACATTCATTGATCCAGTTTTTCTTTAAACACGTGTGTTTCATATACCGCGTTGAAGGTTTTGTGCTGATCGACATTTTGGGCCATTTTATTAGGGTTTCTTTAACTTTCCTCATTGTCTTGTATTAGACACTGATGTCGAGTTTTGGACCTCTTTTAACAGTCCGTAAGTTTACTAATATTATTTCTTATGGATCTTTGTTACGATTTTATTTCGTATCTCTAATAAATACCAATTGGCCCTTATTTCGCTTTTCGCAGAATGGTATTACTCTCCAAATTAACAATTATGAGTCTATTAGTTAAAACTTTAAAAATAAATCTTTCACCTCTTCGGTTACACTCTGCGTCATCAATACAAATTCCACAAAATTACTCTTTATTTCTTAGAACTAAACCATATGTACGCCTTACACCTTTAAATCTTCATTCGGCAATCTCGTTTCATGTTCCTTCTAATAATATTACTTGGACTTTTAATAATGGCTCAAAAGTTTCCGTAACTCCTCTACGATCACCTGTTTTGAGGAAATACCATAGATGATAGATAAACTTTATTAATACTCGTACAAAAGACCAAATGGCCTATCAGTATACAATATAAAATACACATACTAGTTATAATTAAACCGTCAATGGTTTGCAGTCATCAATTTAACAGTATTACGAGTATATAGTATATTCATTATTGTCTAACTGTGAATGCATGTTTGTTATTTTCAAATATATATTTTATACATATAATCGTTATAACCTTATATTTTCTTATTATCTTAAGGTAAGGCTTACATCAAAGTAGAAAAGTATATGACTTTTCACATCAGACAGATATGTCATTTGACATTATATGATAAATAAACAAGTAAGAGGAGGAATTCTCTTATGTTATATCGTAAGTTTCGTTTCTTTTTTGAAAGCTTTTAGAAATAAAAATAGCGAGATTTCTAACAATTTTAACATTTTTTGATTGCAACAATTCTATAAATTTGGGTATATTTGGCCTTTTCCAATAAAACTTTTTAATATGCACCTCTCTAAAATCATGATAAAGTGGACATTCTAGTATAAAATGAAATTCGTCCTCTAAAGAATTACAAAGTTTACATTTTCTTTCTGAAAGTGGTATTTTTGCAGGTTTGTGCCACCTTCCAGTCTCTATTTCAAGTCTGTATTTATAAATAAAATGTATATTTCTTCTGTTTCTCCAACCTTTTTTAAACACCAAAACTTTTGTTTTATTTTCATTTACTGTAAAGAATGATACAAATATCGGACAGGGAAAGCAGCATTCAAGGACGACAGTCAACCACAAAACACAAAAACAAACACGCAAACAGACAAACGAAAAGGCATAAGTAATAAAAAATGCAAACGACATCACAAACACAAAAGGGTTGACAATAGGGCTACCGCCTTGGAACTGTCAGTTGGATGTGGATGTTCCCCGAGCAACTTCTTATGGGGTGTATGTGTCTCGACTTATTCGTTTTTCTAGAGCTTGTACTCGAGTTGAGGACTTTAATATTCGTAATCTTTATATAACTAAAAAGTTACTCAATCAGGGTTACCGTTACCATAAACTTCGTAAAACCTTTGCAAAATTTTATTATCGTAACCCTGATCTTCTTTCCAAATATAAAAATAATTTAAGGACTCTTCTGCGATAAGGACTATCACAACCTCAACTTCAACTTCAACTTTTTATAGACCAAAATAAATTAATCCCAGAGTTTTCATAAGTTTTACCACTATATCGTGAGCTTTAACGGCAGTAAGACAATACGTTAAAAGTTTGGAGATGTTTGTTGTGATGCATGCACTAAAATTCGAAATAAAGCGAGCCTTATACGGATTTTTATGTAATTTAGGAATCCAGTACATAGTAGGCAGTTTATTTTGCTTATCGTTTACACCAGCCTTGAAAGTAGTGCACCGAGTGATATGTGCGGAAACAACATCCTCCTCAGTAGAATTAACTGGAGTACACGAATTGGTGCTGCCGAGTTCCAGGGATAAAACATTCACCAAGTGGGTAACCTGTCTTCACCACCCGTTCTGTTGTATTGTATCTTTTTCAATGTATATTTAATTAAATATTGCTCGTTGTTTGTAGTACAGTGCGGACCTACGATGCCGTTGCGTCTGCATTAAGTGGTCCGAGTATTACCTTGCATACCCCATCCAACCCCTTCTCCAAGAAGCGAAAACGGGGTTGGCTGGGGTATGGACTATAACCTTAAATTCGCCTTAAAATGTTTGCATATTGTAACATTAAAACTTTAACAGGTAATTTTAAACAGGTTTTCGCATATTTTCAATAAAAAAAGTGTTTTAAAACATGTGTTTTTGTCGAATTATCCGTTATAAAATCCAGCTAATATAAGGTTTCCGAACGCTTAAATGGAACTAAGACGGGACCAAGTTAAATGTGGACGCTGTGGTTTCTATAGGACCCTATATCCCATTTTCGTGCTCCCAAGAACAAGGTTTAAACCCTCAGCTGTTTTTTGCCAGTGACCGTTTAAGGCGGTAGACGTACTGTCAATTAACTCATTTGTGTTTGTGATGTCACATGTCTTTCTTCATAATAGCATAGTTAATTGCTGGTTGTTTTATTGCATGCTTTTTGCTGAATGTGTTTCCAAGGATAATTAGTTGGACATACTTTGTGACCATTGACATGTAGAGATATATCTCGATCAACACAATAACGCTATGTCAATGCTAAGGAAGCATTACAAACTCGTTTCTTACGTAAATAGGGGTATATACATATTATTCAAAATAAATTGACTTTGAAAATGTATTATTGTATTATATTTCTATGAGTGAAAGATTGAGATATTAATAACTAACTCCGAACACAAAAATAACTAACTGTGACGTTGACTCATGACATCGAGGTCGTCCTCCGATAATGTTCAATAAAGCAAATAATTTTGGTTAAACTAGAAGATAAACTGATTTTGAATGTAATAACCAGATCGTTTAACTACAGCGTTCGATTATAGAGAACTCCTTAACTAGATGCTGGGATGAAAATACTGCTCGATGGTATGCGTTTTGTGTGTGTTTGTGTGTGTGTGTGTGTGTGTGAATGTGTACATTTGTGGCGTTAACTTTCGTTCAATGTTTTATATTAAAGTTTGTATTTTGTATTTAACGGTACACAATTAGTACACTCGTTATACAGACTGAGCTTATGACGACAGTATAAGGATATCATAATTGTAGGCTTTTATCCACGATGAGTGTAAAATAATGAGTACAGAAAATGTTTTGATATGTATAGTATTTATTTCGTCTGGAAGGAAACAGAGATCTAATCAAGAAGTCACATGATAGCGAATAACTGTAGTGTAGTGAAGTCTCTAAGTATTACTCGCGTTGTGTACTTTAAAGAATAACGATTCTTCCATTTTAACAACGTGTTTAATAATCGTATTTACAACATGGCTAAGCTCTGAAACAGTCTGACACAGTGACTGTACTTGACTGATTCTGACTCCCTGTGATCGTCTGATGACCCTGGTCTCTGTTACCTTAATATTTGTACACAATCCGAGTCATTTCTGAATTCCAAACCACGTGAACATGTACCAGTTTTCACTCAATGACATGTAACTTATTAAATAATTGTGTTTTCACTCCCCATGCCAAATACACCAAAGCAATGAAAGTGTTATGTACATTATATCCAACTTATTGCAACATTTTAATTTAATTTACTAATAATAACGTATGTATGGGAAAATATGTCACATCTACATTATCGAAATGTCAATGTTATTCAGTGTTCAATGCATTTAAAAGTGACACGATCAGTTATTAATTAGAGCAACTTGTGGTCGGAATTCAGTATAATATTCCAATTTCCCAAACTAATTATTAATAAATGATTTATCATTAATCCCAAATAAAGTGACTATATTACATAAAAAAGAGTATGATAATGGACCTTTGGAAACGACCGAGCACGACACATACGAAATATTGCAGTCTCGGTTTGATTGAGACTGTTCATGAGCGGTAGTGAAATATACTAGCTACCGCTCACGCCCTCTAGCCCCGGGTTGAGCAGAACTCAATATTCATAAAATCAATAGTACACAATTTTAACCATCCCGAAGATGGCATGCATACGGCGGTGGACATGGAGTTATTTGCTTCCCCATGTCGTACGGCGTATAGTCCCAGTATCTAATAAAATTAAATGCCCCGAAGAGCGAAATAAACATAATGGAATTTAGTTGGGAGCAGCGGTTATGAAGCCTGCGTATCACAAGTAGCAGCCAAAAGACTAAATTAAAAAGCAGACAACATATCCTATAAGTGGTTAGAAAATACCCAGAGCCTTTTATCGGCCGGAGTAGTGGAACCACCGAATCGAAAATTAAGTAAGAAAACAAAAGAAATTGAAAATGTACCACCGATCACTAAATATAAGTATCGGCTCTCCAAAGATTGAATGAATAACAGTACTGATTACAAGCGCGGGGAGACGAAGCCAGACTTAGTCATAAATCAATTCACCACAAAAGCCTATACATTGGTTCTATAAAAGTATGCACTCAGACGAAATAAACTTCGCACCATTACCTTAACTATAATAGCAAAGCTAAGATTGAATTCATTGTATTGGGTTACAAGCCAGAACATGATGAATATACAGATATATCCAAGATTATGTCATTAATAGGATTCTGAATATATAAATCTTTCTTCAACTGTGAAAATAAACATGACTCATACGATATAATCAACATATTTAAGTATGAAATACCTACACAAAACACACAAATAGGAAAATCTGCAATCTTATAGAACAGCTAAAAATAGTACCTATGAACTTTTTATGTTAATAAATGTCACAATATTCCTTCAACGTAAACTACGTAAACTACCATCGTACCACGTCAGTAATATTAATATTGTCATTAACTGTTCCACGATGTCTTACTTTTCGCTTTTCGTTAAGGTATCAAAGCAAGGACAGTAAATCACAATTTTTCATGTAATAACATGTAATAATATATTTTCCTCTTAACATACAATATAGCTTAACATTGATAATGGTAAGCATATTGTCACGTTACCTAGGTATTAAACGTGTAGTATTAAACGTGTATGGAATGATAAAATGTTGATAATAAAATAAATAAATATATACATATTTTAATAAACTTACCCAATCATCAAACACAAGACGTGCCCAACAAATATAATCCAGTTTTAGAAGAACAACACTGTTGTTCAAAGGTCTTCGACATGACATGGGATACCACACCCAGACATAATATACTGACACCTGGTCTAAAATGGTCTTATATGCTAAACGTCAAGCAAGGAAGCTAACAGAATCTTTGTTGTTTCAACAAATGTGTGTACATATTGTTCATACCTTTTCATCTGAGTATCATATCAGGCTGTTTATAATGATTCGAGCCTCAATGGCGCTACTGGGTTACTTCGGTGTGTCCTTCAGCGTCGTCCATGGGATGGTGAAGTAAAGAAAATGAGAAATACGGTCCTATAGAAATTACAGCACCCAAACGCAATGGCACCGTAGATTCGAACTGTAACGCAGACAAAGAGCAAATTACTATACAATGAAAAGGACAATACACAACAAACATAGTGGTGAAGACAGGGTTACCGACTTGGAACGGTCAGGAAATATTTCTTTTTATCTTACATGGATTTTTACGTATTTTATACACACACCTTCGAGAGATTGAACATAAAACAAACACATTCTCACAACTTACATTGTACGTCCATCTTGTAGAAGAAAATGAAGAAAATATACAGCTTTATCGTGTTTCAAACAAGTTCAATTTGTTGTTTGAACGTAACGCTGCCTTAAACTAAAGTAATCGTTATTTTGGATATTGGATGTGAAAATCGTTTAAAATGACATTATAACGGTTGAAGGACGTGACGTCATGGGTTTATGTAGCTTTTTAAAAAACTCTTCAATAGCCAATCAGCATTGAGAACTTTCATAAACCATGTTAGATATCGATTTTAAGTGTGCACTACCTCGCTATTAGCCTGTCTTCAGCGCTCAAATTGACAAGAACATGTAAATAAACCAACGCTCTCGTGTTTCAGAGTCCATCCTCCAAGCTCATTAAATTAAAAAAACACAGAAATATATCTATCGAATGGCTCGAAATAACATAGCAATGTGTTAATGAATCGTTAAACAACAAAGCAACTCATTGCAATGTGGTTTTATTGCATTTGTATACATCCGCAATAGTTATACATTTCTAAATGCTTATCAATCAGTTCGAAAATGTCCGTACTCTGTCATAACATGGACTTGTCATTTCACTTTGATTATGAAAAGTAGCTTGCATGGTGCTTCTTAAACCACTACGCTATCTGAATACTATAGGGGATTAACATCAAGTACAGTGCAATCCGGCGAAGTCGATACTTTCGATATTAAGTATAATTGTAGAAATGATTCATGCACGCATTGGTGTGATTAGATATAGTATCAAAAAAAAGTTATAGAATGTGATAAAGCGATCGACTCAAATCGAACAAATTTAAAGTGTAATTTAGTGTTTTATCTCGTTGCAACGTTCATGGCGTTTACAGACACGATGGCATATATACATATATTTAGATTCCTATGTATGGGCCGAAACACGAATGGATATAATTATGGTAATACAAGACGAATAGGCAAACATATTGTAATAAAAACAATCCTACAGAGAGTTTAGTATGGGATAATTGCCTTGTTTTTGCAACGTGTTGCATAGTTCGACAATAACCTACAAATAAACATGTATCTTCATATTAAACGACAAATAGACAACGTTTACTGTTTTGTGAAAGCAAGGATTACATACTAAAGCCTATCGGGAACGGAATTCATCTTATATAAAATAAGTGTATTATATTAAATGTCTTTTTATAATGACATATAGTTCGTGTTCCAGTTAGAAAATGTTTCTAGATCCCCTATTATTTCTTATATAAATTATGTCTTGAAACTATCAAAAGAAGCACTAAGAAGTTGTAAAGGTATATCAAATACAAAATAAGAAACATCTCAGGATGTATCCAGAATTGTTCCTAACAACCACAGGAGTTGCAGCCAAAGAGAAACCAATCTAGGGTACGACCAGAAAGTTCATGAATATACCTCCCTTGGTCGGGGTTTCAGTATGTGCACTCATAAAGTCCCAAGAGGTTGACCAATCATCACACAAGGCAAACGTGAAGCGTAGTGACGGACTCACAACACTATTATCTCCCTTGAATACTCCTGCCCTACAGATGAGGGAGGTAGATAAAAAAACAAGTTCGCTTTTCTACATTTTACAGGATACATTGATTTATCTTTACCAGGTTCTAAATCTACAGCATTTTAGGAAGAGATCACAGAAAAATGCATGTTGATATAAGATTTCTAGCTAATTCTGCCTCATTTTACACATCATGGGTCTAATCTCCACGGGGTTGTATTTTTGTCTAAATTTTGATAGAAATATTTGTTAAAAGTTAATAACATGCAGATATTGGATCAATGAAGAATTTAAGCATAAATACATGTTGCAAAATCTTTTTTTATCTCTATGCCACGAAAAAAAACATTACAATGGGACCCTATGGAAAATTAATTGTGGTGTGAGACGTTGAGAAAGAGCTGCAGAATGGGTATCTTTTATTCGTTATTCTTAAGGCATTGCGCTTTAGAGCTGCAGAGTGGCATTTTCATCCGTCATCTCTAAGGTATTGCGCTTTAGAGCTGCAGAACGGGTATCTTTCATCCTTTAATGCTAAGGCATTGCGCTTTAGAGCTGCAGAACAGGTATCTTTCATCATTCATCTCTAATGCCTTGCAATTTAAAGCTTCAGAATGGGAATTTCCATCATTCATCTCTAAGCCCTTGCGCTTTAGAGCTGCAGAACGGGTATCTTACATCCTTCACATCTAAGCATTGTTTGTGTATCTGTGAACGTTTCAGACATGTTAGGACCCAGTTAACACGGTTATTCAGAAATCCCGTCTGTGTATGTATAGTTACTTCAATTTATCTTCATATTGCAGGAATTAGCAGAAATATTACTTGATATCATGTTTAACTAAAAATTAACTATATTTTCAAAACCAATACAGGTATAAGCATAATTTTAGCTTTATTTTACAGCTATTGGCTTGTAAAACAAACACACATATCAATTAAGAAAGACTACTTTGAAAAAATTTCAAAATTAAAGCGAGAGACTGATACTTTTCCTGGAAAATCAGAATTTTGACGGGTAACCCTTAGTTTGAGTTTATTATTTTCAGCATTTTTCTTAATAATCATTTCTTAAAGATCATTTTGATGCTATATTCAGATGTAGAGATGCCTTTTCGTGTATATTTGAAAGTTTCAGACATAGCTGAGCACAAATGACCAGGAAAATGCAAAATGTTAAAAGTTAATAACATGCAGATATTGGATCAATGAAGAATTTAAGCATAAATACATGTTGCAAATCTTTTTTTATCTCTATGCCACGAACAAAAACATTACAATGGGACCCTATGGAAAATTAATTGTGGTGTGAGACGTGTAGAGGCAAAACAAATACGGGTAATACATAAACGTTTACGTCTCCATAACACCAAGTCAGCAGGACCGTCTTTCACGTAGGTACTCTGGCGTTAATAACACTATTATTCCAGATAAATGCAAAGATATAAACATGTATTTCGTGATCGCTAATTGAAATAATTACTATATTTGAGACGCGATTTGCGACAATACGTATAGAATATATTCAAAATTCAGAACACGCGCGATGATTATCTAAGGCAATTTAATAGTGTGTCCAAATGTTTTGAAAGACAACTGCAAACTAGAAGATTTGCAAGCAAGGAAAGCCTTTTCTGAAGAGCTAACGATTGTAAAGTAAGCATCGTCAGTTATTCTAATTTTCATAGATAACACGTATGATGAGTGAAGGTATCTCCGCTCTTTGAATTTTCCTGGGTAATATACGTTATCAAATACTAATTTATTACGATAATAAATCAACCCGTTATTGGCTATGTTTAATTTAGTAATGTTAACAGCGTGTATGCTATTCATTTAAAAACAAACACAACCGCTGTGAACATATTTTATTATTTTCTTTCCTCTATAAGTTATCTAAAACCCGGTTTCAACCACAATGGACATTTTTGCCGCTGACCGTTCCAAGGCGGTGCACCTACTATCAGCCCTCTTATGTTTGCGGTGTAGCAGACTTTGCTTCTGTTTTCCTTTGTATTTGTTGCTTGTATTGAAAGCTTTTTGGTTGATTGGCAGTGCTTTGTGAAAACTACATGTCCCGCTCGACGTTTATACCGACTTGTATAATGAGTCAAAACTGAATGATTTGTTTGTATATTCGTTTTATAAATTATTCTTTTATTATAAGACAGTGTCCTGCATACAGGTTTGTTAATAGAAAACACAGCATTCATATCGTAACACTGTCCTGATCATTATTTATATGAAGTTACAACAGTGTTGCGTTGAACACAGAAATATCAGAACTCTCATCATGACCAAAATGTAGGACATCCGTCTTTATTAACTTCTTCAAAACATAAGTTCGTCTCCGAAAATATATAATTCAATCAATGATTTGATGCTAGATCTTGTTCACTTACTCAGATTAACACGTGAGTATAATGTAGTCTTCAAATTTGCTGTATATTCACTATGTTTATTGTCCGTTACATTTGTTTTCGTATTAAAGTATCAATCACTTTTTCAATGTTTTATTTGATCGAAGTTTTCATTTTAGGTACATATTTGTATTTATGATGTTGTCGTGTATTGCGCTGTCTTCCGAGAAATAATGTACAGGATCATTGATCAGTCTTTGTTTTTTCCTAGAATATATTTGTTAAATGATATAAAATCTAAACTAGGCTGTTTCAAGTTTATCGAGTGTGGCGTATCCGACAATGACTATTGTTTGGGGCGCTTGTTTCAGCCAAAGGATTTTCAGCATTAACTTGAGCAATTTGTACAGTGGGTTCATAAATTATATATCATTGGAACTGGAATCTTTAGTGGTAAATAAAATTACCTTAATTTTGAAAATCGGTTGAGAAATAAATACTTTACAGCCTAAATGTTATTTTGGTGGAGCTTTTCCCATGTAAATTTCTTGTTGATGAGCAGAAAATCAAATAATCTCAAATAACTTTGGTTAGCCTTAACGTTTTGCTATACAACTTTCAGAGGGTTTTCATTTTCATTTATTCAACATATTAAAATCATTTTTGGATGGAAATTCTAAAACACTATATTTTTCGCAGCAGAATTTTGCATTGAAAAGGCCTATCACGAACAACTTTTGCATGTGATAGGTTTATTAGTCAACCGATTTTGAAAATCAGTGAATACATTTTATTTAAGTACTTGTTGAATTTTGTCTTAACAGTCCAAAACAACTCAAACAAGCGCCCTAAACAATAAGCTATACCCTCTGACAATGACTTTATACTCTATTACAATAATTATGTTAAAATCTCTGACAATGAAATGGTTATACTCTCTGACAAGGACTGGGCTATACTCTCTAACAATAACTGGGCTATACTCTCTGACAATAACTTTGCTATACTCTCTGACAATAACTGGGCCATACTCTCTAACAATAACTGGGCTATACTCTCTGACAATGACTATGTTGTACTATCTGACAATGATGGTGTCTGACAATGACCGGGTGATGGTGTCTGACAATGACTATGCTATTCTCTCTGACAATGACTAGATTATACTCTCTGAAAATGACAAGGTTAAACTGTCTGTTAATGTTACTCTGACAATGCTTAAGCTATACTCTCTGACAATGCTTAAGCTATACTCTATGACAATGACAAATCTATATTCTCTGACAATGACTAGGCTATACTCTCTGACAATGAATAGATTATACTCCCTGACAATGACGAAGGTATACTCTTTGACAATGACTAGGTTATAAGCGCTGACAATGAATATGTTATACTCTCTGACAATTACAAGGTTAAAGTCTCTGACAATGACCAGGTTATACTTTCTGTCAATGTCCAGGTTATACTCTTTGACAATGAATATGCCATACTCTCTGACAATGCATAGGTTATACTCTCTGACAATGAACAGCTTATACTCTCTGACAATGACTAGGCTATACTCTCTGACAATGACTAGGTTATACTCTCAGTCACTGACTAGGCTATACTCTCTGACAATGAATAGGTTATACTCTCTGACAATGACCAAGCTATACTCTCTGACTACTGGGTATACTCTCTGACAATGACCGGGTTATCCTCTCTGACAAGGACTGGAATATACTCTCTGACAATGACTAGGTTATACTCTCTGACAAGGACCAGGTTATACTTTCTGTCAATTTCCAAGTCATACTCTCTGACAATGAATATGTTATACTCTCGGCAATGACTAGGTTATAATCCCTAACAATTACTGTGTTATACTCTCTGACAATGACTATACTATCTAACAATGACTATAGTCTCTGGCAATAACTGTGCTGTACTCTCTGACAATGACTACGCTATACACTCTGACAATGACTAGGTTATGACTAGGTTATACTCTCTGACAATGAATAGGTTATAGTCTCTAACATTGACTATAGTCTCTATTAATGACTATAGTCTCTGACAATGACTAGGCTATACTTTCTGACAATGACCAAGTTACACTCTCTGACAATGACTAGGCTATACTCTCTGACAATGACTAGGTTATACTATCTGACAATGACTAGGTTATAGTCTCTAACATTGACTATAGTCTCTATTAATGACTATAGTCTCTGACAATGACTAGGCTATACTCTCTGACAATGACCAAGTTACACTCTCTGACAATGACTAGGCTATACTCTCTGACAATGACTACGCTATACACTCTGACAATGACTAGGTTATACTCTCTGACAATGACTAGGTTATAGTTTCTAACATTGACTTTAGTCTCTATTAATGACTATAGTCTCTGACAATGACTAGGCTATACTCTCTGACAATGACCAAGTTACACTCTCTGACAATGACTAGGCTATAATCTCTGACAATGACCAAGTTACACTCTCTGACAATGACTAGATTATACTCTCTGAAAATGACTGGGTTTTACTCTCTGACAACGAATAGGTTATACTCTCTGACAATGACTAGGATATACTCTCTGACGATGACTGGACTATACTCTGTGACAATGACTATGTTATACTCTCAGACAATGACCAAGTTATACTCTCTGACAATGACCAAGTTATAATCTCAGACAATGACCATGTTATACTCTCTGACAATGACTGGGTTTTACTCTCTGACAACGAATAGGTTATACTCTCTGACAATGAAGAGGCTATACTCTCTGAAAATGACTGGGTTTTACTCTCTGACAACGAATAGGTTATACTCTCTGACAATGACTAGGATATACTCTCTGACGATGACTGGACTATACTCTCTGACAATGACCAAGTTACACTCTCTGACAATGACTAGGCTATACTCTCTGACAATGACCAAGTTACACTCTCTGACAATGACTAGATTATACTCTCTGAAAATGACTGGGTTTTACTCTCTGACAACGAATAGGTTATACTCTCTGACAATGACTAGGATATACTCTCTGACGATGACTGTACTATACTCTGTGACAATGACTATGTTATACTCTCAGACAATGACCAAGTTATACTCTCTGACAATGACCAAGTTATACTCTCTGACAATGACTAGGCTATACTCTCTGACAATGACTAGGTTATACTATCTGACAATGACTAGGTTATAGTCTCTAACATTGACTATAGTCTCTATTAATGACTATAGTCTCTGACAATGACTAGGCTATACTCTCTGACAATGACCAAGTTACACTCTCTGACAATGACTAGGCTATACTCTCTGACAATGACTACGCTATACACTCTGACAATGACTAGGTTATACTCTCTGACAATGACTAGGTTATAGTTTCTAACATTGACTTTAGTCTCTATTAATGACTATAGTCTCTGACAATGACTAGGCTATACTCTCTGACAATGACCAAGTTACACTCTCTGACAATGACTAGGCTATAATCTCTGACAATGACCAAGTTACACTCTCTGACAATGACTAGATTATACTCTCTGAAAATGACTGGGTTTTACTCTCTGACAACGAATAGGTTATACTCTCTGACAATGACTAGGATATACTCTCTGACGATGACTGGACTATACTCTGTGACAATGACTATGTTATACTCTCAGACAATGACCAAGTTATACTCTCTGACAATGACCAAGTTATAATCTCAGACAATGACCATGTTATACTCTCTGACAATGACTGGGTTTTACTCTCTGACAACGAATAGGTTATACTCTCTGACAATGAAGAGGCTATACTCTCTGAAAATGACTGGGTTTTACTCTCTGACAACGAATAGGTTATACTCTCTGACAATGACTAGGATATACTCTCTGACGATGACTGGACTATACTCTCTGACAATGACCAAGTTACACTCTCTGACAATGACTAGGCTATACTCTCTGACAATGACCAAGTTACACTCTCTGACAATGACTAGATTATACTCTCTGAAAATGACTGGGTTTTACTCTCTGACAACGAATAGGTTATACTCTCTGACAATGACTAGGATATACTCTCTGACGATGACTGTACTATACTCTGTGACAATGACTATGTTATACTCTCAGACAATAACCAAGTTATACTCTCTGACAATGACCAAGTTATACTCTCTGACAATGACCAAGTTATACTCTCTGACAATGACCAAGGTATACTCTCAGACAATGACTATGTTATACTCTCTGACAATGACCAAGTTATACTCTCTGACAATGACCATGTTATACTCTCTGACAATGACCAAGTTATACTCTCAGACAATGACCAAGTTATACTCTCTAACAATGACCATGTTATACTCTCTGACAATGACCAAGTTATACTCTCTGACAATGACCAAGTTATACTCTCTGACAATGACCATGTTATACTCTCTGACAATGACCAAGTTATACTCTCAGACAATGACTATGTTATACTCTCTGACAATGACCAAGTTATACTCTCTGACAATGACCATGTTATACTCTCTAACAATGACTATGTTATACTTTTGAAACTGATTAGTAGTATACTAGAAGTATGCAGAAAGTTTATAATATGATATACATCTTAGATAACGCTTCTGAACAGTTAATAGTCAAATGTACTTTCCTTAAGAACGACACTGCAATACACAATTCAGATTTAGATGTGGCACTGTCAATGTCAGTGATACATATGTAACACTATGTATTTGTTGAAATAAATCCTGTATTCTTTTATAATACGATGCCTTATTTTAAACATCGACGCCAGAAACATGTTTTTATTTTATTGACGTATCTTGACCAGACAGTGATAATATGATAGGCACGTTTGATAACACATACCTGTACTGGGCGACTGTATGACGTCATACCATCACCAACTGAGACGGTAAATACACGGTTAAAGGCGTTAATGTATTACTGTGCCACATGACATCACGCTTAAAGAAAAACAGATATTCACTTTTAGAGCATATTTTTATACTCAGATTCTAACTAGAACACGAACTATCTATCAATATAAGAAAACAACTATTGTAACACATTACGTAGGATGCACTCCGTTCCTGACAGGCTTTACGATGTCATAATCTACTTAAAGGAAAGGATGTTGTCTAGGTGTCGTTTTATATTGAAATAGGAGTATGTTTGCTGTTTCGTTAACGTCGACGCATGTTGCAAGTTGCAGAAACAATGTTTTTATCCAACATAACGTTGTCTATAGAATTGCTTTATTACGATATTTATGCCTCATCCTGTTTTCATAAGCATATTTATATTATATATGTTCGTGTTCTGACACAAATATCGGAACTTAAAAGTACGTATACTTTTTATATGGTATCGTTTGTGTAAACGTCATGAACATTACAACTGGATAAACTTTAAATGACATATTGAACTTGAGATTCGATGTTTCGCCCGAACACTTAATAATCGACGTCATCAGATTGCGCTGAACTTGACGCAAATCCTCTATAGTATTCAGCTAGCAATAGATATTCCCATTCCTGGCTATATAATGATTACAAACACCTTGGCAATTGCTAGCAATGCCTTACACACTCTATAATAACTAGAACTGCATTACATAATGACTAGATATGCCTTACAAACGCTATAATAACTAGAACTGCCTTACATAATGACTAGATATGCCTTACACACTCTATAATAACTAGAACTGCCTAAATAATGAATAGATATGCCTTACACACTCTATAATAACTAGAACGGCCTTACGTAATGACTAGATATGCCTAACAAACGCTATAATAACTAGAACTGCCCTACATAATAACTAGATATGCCTTACAAACGCTGTAATAACTAGAACTGACCTACATAATGACTAGATATGCCTTACAAACGCTATAATAACTAGAACTGCCCTACATAATAACTAGATATGCCTTACAAACGCTGTAATAACTAGAACTGACCTACATAATTACTAGATATGCCTTACAAACGCTATAATAACTAGAACTGACTTACGTAATGACTAGATATGCCTTACACACGCTATAATAACTAGAACTGACCTACATAATGACTAGATATGCCTTACAAACGCTATAATAACTAGAACTGCCCTACATAATAACTAGATATGCCTAACAAACGCTGTAATAACTAGAACTGACCTACATAATGACTAGATATGCCTTACAAACGCTATAATAACTAGAACTGACTTACGTAATGACTAGATATGCCTTACAAACGCTATAATAACTAGAACTGCCCTACATAATGATTAGATATGCCTTACAAACGCTATAATAACTAGAACAGCCCTAAATAATGACTAGATATGCCTTACAAACGCTATAATAACTAGAACTGCCCTACATAATAACTAGATATGCCTTACAAACGCTATAATAACTAGAACTGACCTACATAATGATTAGATATGCCTTACAAACGCTATAATAACTAGAACTGACCTACATAATGACTAGATATGCCTTACAAACGCTATAATAACTAGAACTGCCCTACATAATAACTAGATATGCCTAACAAACGCTGTAATAACTAGAACTGACCTACATACTGACTAGATATGCCTTACAAACGCTATAATAACTAGAACTGACTTACGTAATGACTAGATATGCCTTACAAACGCTATAATAACTAGAACTGCCCTACATAATGATTAGATATGCCTTACAAACGCTATAATAACTAGAACAGCCATACATAACTGCCTTACATAATGACTAGATATGCCTTAAAAACGTTATAATAACTAGAACTGCCATACGTAATGACTAGATATGCCTTACACATTCTATAAAAACTAGAAGTGCCTTACATAATGACTAGATATGTCTTATGTGATGTCGTTTGCATTTATTATTAATTTTGCCTTCTTGTTTGTCTGTTTGCGTGTTTGTTTCTGTGTTTTGTGGTTGACTGTCCTCCTTGAATGCTACTTTCCCTGTTTGATCTTTTTATATTTCTTTATAGTGCTGCTACAGTGGAATACTGCGACATAGGATACTACACCGAGTCACAGTATACTGACACCTGGTCGGTCAGTCCTAACAATGCCCTGTATATGCTGAACGTCAAGCAAGGAATGTATTAGTACATTTCTTGACGTCGTTTCATATTGTTCATACTTTTCATCTGAGTATCATGTGTCAGGTTGGCTGTAACGATTCGAGCCTCGCTGGTACTACTGTATTACTTCGGTGTGTCCTGGGGCAGTTGCCAAGTCGCGTCCATGGGATGGTGAAATAAAGCGACGGTCATAAGAGTCTATCCTCCAAGCGCGTAAAATTAAAGAACCATCGATAGTAGGAGTATGGCAGGGTTACCAAGAGTCATATGCTCTCTCTCTCTCTCTCTCTCTCTCTCTCTCTCTCTCTCTCTCTCTCTGTAACGGCTTGAAATAAAATAACAAAGTGATAATGAGCCGTTAAACAACGATTCAACTCATTTCAGTGTTGTTGTATCGCATTTATATACGCCCGCAATAGTTATAAATTTCGAAATGCATATCAAATCAGTTCTAATATGGCAATATTCTGTCATTACACGGACTTGTCATCACAACGTTGATTATGAAAAGTGGCTTGCAAGGTGCTTTTTAAATCACTATGCTTTTTAATACTATAGGGGATTCGAGTCGAGTTCAATGCAATCTGATGAAGTCATTAGGTATTATAGATATGGAGCGCCGCAACTGTCGGATGTTGCGTTAACCGCTGCTCCCAACTAAATTCCATTATGTTTATTTCGCTCTTCGGTGCATTTCATTTTATTAGATACTGGGACCATACGCCGTACGACATGGGGAATACGTTAAAGAAGGATAACTCCATGTCCACCGCCATATGCATGCCATCTTGGGATGGTTAAAATTTTGTGCTGTTGATTTTATGAATATTGAGTTCTGCTCAACCCGGGGCTAGAGGGCGTGAGCGGTAGCTACAATATTTCACTACCACTCATGAACAGTCTCAATCAAACCGAGACTGCAATATTTCGTATGTGTCGTGCTCGGCCGTTTCCAAAGGTCCATTATCATACTCTTTTTTATAGCACAGTGGGGTTGCTTGTGCAGTGTGGCGGCAGTAAAACGTCTCCCCGCGCTTGCAATCAGTACTGTTATTCATTCGATCTTTGGAGATCGCTGAGCCCGATACTTATAGTTAGTTATCGGTGGTACATTTTCAATTTCTTTTGTTTTCTTACTTAATTTTTGATTCGGTGGTTCCACTACTCCGGCCGATAAAAGGCTCTGGGTATTGTTTAACCACTCATAGGATATGTTGTCTGCTTTTTATACGCAGGCTTCATAACTGCTGCTCCCAACTAAATTCCATTATGTTTATTTCGCTTTTCGGGGCATTTCATTTTATTAGATACTGGGACCATACGCCGTACGACATGGGGAATACGTTACAGAAGGATAACTCCATGTCCACCGCCATATGCATGCCATCTTCGGGATGGTTAAAATTGTGTGCTGTTGATTTTATGAATATTGAGTTTTGCTCAACCCGGGGCTAGAGGGCGTGAGCGGTAGCTAGCATATTTCACTACCACTCATGAACAGTCTCAATCAAACCGAGACTGCAATATTTCGTATGTGTCGTGCTCGGCCGTTTCCAAAGGTCCATTATCATACTCTTTTTTTAAGGCATAGTATCCTGTTTGATCATATGCTGTCTTCTTCAGATAATATAGTGTCTTCTTAATTACAATGTTAGCATTTGTACTTGAAATGATATCATGTCAAATGGATGTACTATCTTGTTAGCTGATATATTACTTTGTGATACAGCTGTGCTGTCTTGTCGAAGTATCATGCTATCATGTTAACGGCCATGTCATCTTGTTCATTGGCTATGCTGTTTTGTCAATTTGTATGCTATCTTCTCGAAATGATAGGATGTCATGTCAGTTGTCTTTATGGTATCGTGCGTTATATTATCTCCTTATTTACAATGTTAGTATGCACACATTAAATGATAGTATGTCAATGGATTTCTTGGTAGTTGATGACTATAGTCTTGTTAGTTGATCTACTTCACATAATATAATGTCTTCTTAATTACAATGTTATTATTTGTACTTGACATGCTATCATTCCAAATGGATGTAGTATCTTGTTAGTTGATGTATGATTTTGTTTGACAGCCATGATATCATGTTACTTGATTATTTATTTCATTCCCTATATGCTTGATACCAACATCATCAACGAAAACATATAGATTAAAGGAAAAAGAAACACAAAACGGAAATTTGCCCTATATATTGTGTTCTATAATATGCTGCTGTTAATCGAATGGCACATAGCTAAATTATATATTTCCTTTCGGAGAAAGGCTAAAACTACTCATAACACATCAACTGTTATCCCTTCCAACTTTCATTAATGGATCGAACAGGTGAGCAATCTTGTGATGTAAAATTGTGTAATCTCTTTTCATTAAATACAGAACTGATATGGCTCAAATTGATAAGGCGGAACTTCAATGTCTATGAATTTCGTGTTACAAAGTTTACTGTGATTTAAAAGTCCGCAACAGCACAGCTTTTTCTTTTCGCTAACTAGCTGGAACCCCTTTTTTGGGGGGTTCCAAAAATATGGTAAGAATGATGTTTGGTGCACCCTAGAACCTAGTTTAAACCGCCAAGCAGCCCATTTTGCCATTGACCGTTACAATGCGGTTGCCCTTTTTTCAACCCGTTTACGTTTACATATAACTTGCCTGTTATTTATTCTTGCAATTGTTATTTGTTTTGATGCGTTGTCTTAGAAGTTACCTTTCCTGTTCGATTGTATATCTACTTGTATGACGCCTTACATTCTCTGATGTTTTGATCGGAAAGAAATATAAAAAGATCGGACAGGGAAAGTAGCATTCAAGGAGAACAGTCAACCACAAAACACAGAAACAAACATGCAAACAGACAAACAAGAAGGCAAAAGTAATAAAAGCAAACGACATCACAAACACAAAAGGGTTGACAATACGGCTACCGCCTTGGAACGGTCAGTGGCAAAGTAGGCCACTGGGGGTTTAAACCGGTTCTAGGGTGCACCAAACCTCACACCTACCCTACTGTCATCCAATTAAACAGGACAGTGTAAATAAAGAAATTCCCGCCATGATCTAATCTCTAACCAACAAGTCAGCATCCATAGGCAATATAAGTAAAACACAAATATGCTCGTGTAAATATAATTCAAAAAAACAATAGCCTAGAAATCCACAATGAAGGTACTCATTGACTAGGCAGAAGTCAGAGAAACAAGAGAATAAACCATTAAGGGCACGACAAGAAAGATCATAGACAAATATCAAACGCCACATTCCCAATGAGCTTTAGGTAGGCGTCATCATATAAAGTTGAGCATTGAGCTCAATGCTACAAGTAGACAACGAGCAATATGACCGAACGATTAGTGTCAAGCGTACCTTTTTGATCTGGAGAAAATATGAACGAAATAATTCAAATATACTTGAGACAACGTATTAAAACAACTAACATTCATAAATATTGCTATTATTCATTAATGTTGCTATTATAGTTAAGGTAATGGTACGAAGTTTATTTCGTCTGAGTGCCTCACTTTATAGCACATGTTTTTAGGCATTTGTGGTAAATTTATTAATAGACAAATTGTCTGGTTTCATTCGTTGTGCATTATTTATGAGAATACCTTTCGTAATATGTTTGCATTATACAAACATCGAACATTATAGTAGGTAGCACGCAACAAATCAAGGTTAACTGATGTATTCCTTAGCGAGCGAATAGGTGTTAAGGCCAGGACAGGCCTGACAGATGAGCGGAGGCCCCGCATCACTAATCTCATAGTGTGAACGCAATATGTTTTGCACTTCTCACTATTTCACAAACTATGTTTTGATACTGGAAAGTCGACTGGAATGATATTCACATCATCGGGATGAACATTTCTTTATATCCCTTTCTTAAGAAGAAATTTATTTTAATATCAAAATGCCTTATGTTATTGACCAATTTTTAAACATTAGGAAATATTCATATTAACACATAACAACACACTACATGCATATATGCAACACTATGAGTACGAGTGTTTTTATTTTTGCCAAGAACAAGTATCATTAACCGTTCTTTTTGTGTAATGTTATTTTAAGAAATAACATATTTTCACTGGGGTTGGGTCGGATCAATAACTGGTGGGCGGTACTTGAATTCTTGAATACCAAGGGACGTAAAACCATTGCTTTCGATATTTTTCAAGTCCCAAACACCAGGTTTTCATTTCCCGCACTATAAACAAGCAGGGAATATTTCGTTTCTTATCTGACATGCTGTGTGTGTTAGTTCTATTGCTAAGTTAAATGTTTTTTCTTTATTTTGGATTATTTTTGGTGAAACATTCATTATTTTTAAATTGTTAATTCAGTAATTAAAATATGTCTAATCTGGCAAACCGCTAAATTAAAGGAGATTGGATACTTATGTTATGTAACATGTTATATAACTTATTTGGGATTAATTATACATATTTTATTAATAATTAATTTGGGGAAGTGGAATGATATACTGAATTCCGAACGCAAATTGATTTAATAAATAACCGTTCGTGTCTCTTTAAACGCACAATCAATTACATTGACATTTCGATAATGTAGACATGATAGATGCGGCACATTGTCCCTTACACATGTTATTATTAATAAATTAAATTAAAATGTTGCAATAAGTTGGGTATAATATACACAATACTTTCATTGCTTTAGTGTATATGGCATGGGGAGTGAAAACACAATTATTTAATAAGTAACATGAGTGACAATTGATACAAGCAACAGACACGGTGGGTTGGAATTCAGAAATGTCACGGATTGTTTATGCATATTACGGTAACAGAGACCAGGGTCATCAGACGATCAGAGGGTGTCAGAATCAATCAAAAATAATCACTGTGTCAGACTGTTTCAGAGCTTAGCCATGTTGTAAATACGATTATTAAACATGTTGTTAAAATGGAAGAATCGTTATTCTTTAAAGTACACAACGCGATGTAATAATAAGAGACTTCACTACACTACAGTTATTTGCTGTTCTGTGACTTCTTGAAAATATCTCTGTTTCCATCCAGACGAAATAAATACTATACATATCAAACCATTTTCTGTACTCATTATTTTACTCTCATCACGGATAAAAGCTTACAATTGTGATATCCTTATACTGTCGTCAGAAGCTCAATCTGTATAACGAGTGTACTAATTGTGTACCGCTAAATAAAAAAGACAAACACTTTAATATAAAACATTGAACGAAAGTTAACGCCACAAATGTATGTATTGTCAAGAATAATACTATTTTGAAAGCAAGTTGTGTTGTATATTGTTTCACAAGGAAGAAGGCGGGGTAACGTTCACGATCTCGCCGACAGTAAATAAAGATTATTTAACTGCTAGGATCAATTATAGTGAACGCTGTTACCAGATGGTAGACGTGTGGTTCTTTTCGAGAAAGAACCTATGCGAATGACTGCCAAAACATCCCCACGCTTTAGTTCAATGATCTGGTTATTTACATTCAAACTCAGTATATCTAAGTTGAACCAAAAGGATTCGCTTTATTGAACGTTATCGCATAACTACCTCGATGTCATGACTCAACGTCACAGTTAGTTATTTTTGTGTTCCGAGTTCGTTATTAATATACCAATCTTTCACCCATATACAAATAATAAAATTATATATGTTCAAAGTCAATTTATTTTGAATAATATAGCGTTATCGTGTTGATCGTGATATCCCTGTATATGACAACGGTCGAAACGTATATCCAACTAACTATCCTTGGAAACACAGTCAACCAAAAGCACGCAGTGAAACAACCAAAGATTACTCATGTTATTAAGACGCAAGACATGTGACAGCACAAAAACACATGATTTGACAGTAGGCCTACCGCCTTGGAACGGTCACTGACAACAAAACGCTGAGGGTTTAAACTAGGTGCACCAAACCTCACTCGTACCATATTGCCATCGCAATTTAACGGGACAGTGTATCGCTGTGAGGCTATATTTCTCTAACACACTGGGAAGCATTAATAGACAATACAGGTAAAAAGAGTATAAAAAAGCTAGGCAGCCACAAGGAAAGTATTCAAAAAGATTTGGCAGAAGCTAGAGCAACACAAGCATAAACCGGGCACTAAAATGCAAGCTTTTAAGAAGGTATAGCAGTCAAACGGGAAAGGTAGCAGTCACAGAACACTGTCAACCAAAAACATGCATACAAATCAAACAACATTACAGATCTATTGAAGGAATAGTTAAGATTTTAAAGACATAATTATATTAAAATTACCATAATTATATTAAAATTACCACCTTTACACCCCCCACCCCCCTTCACACACACAATACCCCCACCATCTCATCCAACAATTTGTTTTTTATTCTGTCTTTCCTGACCTCACACTCACATACCCTCCACAATTAAGAAGATCTTGTAAATGAACTAACACCAGGAGGGCGGAACAACAAGTTGCGGTGGCCTTGTTTAAAATTGACTAGGAATAGTCGAACGTTCTGTCCTTCCGTCAGCTCCGTCAGCTCCGTCAGCTCTTGTTTATGTTCTGATTTTTTTCGGACAATGATTTTCCAGACTCTGCATGCAGGTAGCTACACATGTAACTATGGTTTTAGAACAGATTTTTGACGAAAAAAGAAAACGACTTTACTGGTGTAATGACTATTTTTGAATACTGGTTCCAGTGATAGTATTGCAGTGTTTCATGCAGCGCAAATACTGGATTACGGAAATCGACGAGGCAGTCCGATTTCTCGGTTTGTCAACCCTTTTGTGTTTGTGATGTCGTTTGCATATATTATTACTTTTGCCTTCTTGTTTGTCTGTTTGAGTGTTTGTTTCTGTGTTTTGTGGTTGACTGTCCTCCATGAATGCTACTTTCCCTGTCCGATCTTTTTATATTTCTTGGTACATATTACACAATAGCAACGTATGATGTCATCAGCGATATATATAGACAGCTACACAGCTACATAATTAACTGTAAGTTTTGTGGCAGTTTTTGGTGCTTTTGGATAAGTTTTGGAATTCTTTGGTAAATACTGTAACACACTCGTGCCTATTTTATATTAACTTCATTACAAATATAATATACCATTGACAGGATGTTTGGCACAGTCTATGAATACTTAGAAGCAATTTTAAATTGGATCTTGTATATGACTACATACAATGTTAATATTCAATAAATTTACGAATCGAAAAACTTTAAGGCCATATTTTAAATTTCTTTATCCAAACTATATTCCAGTTATTGTTGAGTTTTCAATGTGTCATAAATCGTAATAAGATTAGACAAGAATACAAATCGACTTACATCAGCTAAGATTAGTTGGACAGAATGAGAAATTGGAGTAATTTAATTTCCTGAACCTTAAATCATGTTATTGTTTTTATCGTATTGTTAGAATTTGTAACAGACAGACGGCATGTTTATTAGGCACAAGTCTGAAAAGTAGCGTCCAAGAAACTATGTTTTAATTAAAGCAATAAAACAAATATATCTCATAAAGCCATATGCCTTATGCGTATGTATCACATGACCCGCGGTGTGTGAGGGTATTAAAGATATGACATAAATATCATAATAGGTAGCCGACTTGGTTTTTGAGATATCGTGATGTTGGTATATGACCCATTTGTTACTATTGGTGCATCTCCTATAATTTCAAGAAAATCTAGTTGATGCGAAAATCAAGAAATTTAATCACAAAAATCAAATCAAATTATATCAGTCATATTCTGTACTAAATCGATATAAAGTTACTACCAGTTAATATCAATGAGTTAAACAGCAGACGTACATTATATCCCTTTATCCTGAAGTGCAACTCTAAAAGGTGTAGTGCATGTAAATACTTGCCACAAAAGTCCACTATTGAATTCATTAGCAATGGTAGAGAGTTCAATGTCAGTATACATTCAGACATTTACTGATCGTCAAGAAATATCATCCTATATGTGGTATACAATATGTAGGACAAACTGGCAGATCCATCAAAGTTCGTTTTCGTGAACATTTGTATAAAATGCGTCAGTCAAAACGATTTAAAAAAGTTCTTTATACCCACTTCGGGGATTCGGGCAATTCCATAGATGATGTTAGCATTCAGCCTGTGGTACTTATTTAATTTGATTAAACTGCTACTAAAGGTTACAAGATACAAGCTAGGCATATCGCTGAACTCAAGTGGATAAAGCAGTTACAAACTCCGTATCCATTGGGGCTAAACGATAAAATTTATCAAGAAGGAAAGATTTTCTATAACCCGGATATAGATCCGTATAGATCCGTTTAGCATAATGTCTATTTGTAAACGTCTACGACGGTCGCATGGTCGCAGAAAGAACCATACCCTTAAACGAACATTTCAGAACATCTTTACTGCTGTAGACGTGTATACTATTTAGCAAAGTAGTCAGTCTGTACCAAAACTTGACGAAGAAGCGGAAGCTATTTACGTCCGTCAATTAAATGAGGTTGCATCTATTATTCAAAGTTACACGCAACATATTTTGCCACATATAGATGCTCCATCTGACCATAAATGGCATTGAATGAAAACTATTTCTGTAATTATTGAAATAAAAAATTATTACTTTACGAATCAAATCCATCCCTGATTCCACGGCCGTCTGCTTACATTTTACGACACCTTAAGAAGAGTATTCAGAATCTGCAGACTAAGTCTGATCTAGTTTCTGCAGGCAAAGCATCCAACAATATCATTATAGTCTGAGATTACATTATATCAATACTTTGAATGCAGAGCTAAAGAACAAGTCTGCCTATCTAAGCACACCTTTGCCGAAGAAGGACATTGTTTCCCGACATGTGACCTTTATGGAGACTATAAAGGTTTCTGTAAATAGTAAGCAGACGAGGCTCCCTACAATGTACAATGTACAATGTACTGGATACCCAAACTCCACAAAATTCCATACAAAGCACGTTTTATTGCTAATTCAAGTTCATATACCACGGCCAATATATCAAAACTATTGACTTCCTGACCTTCCGCGATTACAGAACATGTTATTATTAAGTATTTCAGAAAGACTTTTAATCTAATTAAAGATAAATAAATTGCTTCAGCTTATTCAGAAGATATTTGTTAGAGAATGTACAACATTTCTAGCTTGTAATAATGTCAAATCTTTCTTTACAAACACCCCTATTGATAATTATAATTTGTGGACTTGTGGCGATGTGCGTTATCTGTTTTCTCGATAACATCTTTATAAGATACGGTAAAGCTGTTTACCGCCAGGTTGTTTGTATTCTTATGGGTACTAACTGTGCACCACTTATCGCAGATTTGTTTTATACTGCTATGACAGAGATGCTATGTTGCGTTTGTCACCTGCTAGCCAGAGTGAAGTTATTTATGCGTTTAATAATACATCTCGGTATCTAGATGACATACTCAATATTGATAATCCGTTCTTTACTCATATGGTTGCTACCAGAGTATTGATCCACTAGAGCTCAGGTTGAATGAAGCCAAAAGTTCGGATACTAAAGCAGCATTCCTCGATCTTCATATCTCGATTTCTAATGATTTTATACTAAATTCTATGATAAGAGAGATGACTTCAACTTTAACATCGTTAACTATCCACACCTGGATGGGATGTACCTCGTGCTACATCATACGGGGTTTATAACTCCCAGCTCAGTCGTTTTGCTAGAGCTTGTAATGATGTTATAGACTTCAATGATCAAAATCAAGTTATTACGAGGAAACTTCTCAGCAGGGTTTTCATTATCACCGCAACGAAAACCTACTGGAGATGTACAACACCAACTTAAATCTCTTCTGCGGCTAGAAATAGCACAACCCTTATTTTATGGAGAGGTGGTCTATAAATTTCGTAAGTTAAAGGGATCTGGCGGATTTCCTGACCACTTTACAACATTGATCAGAAAGTTCTTTAGAAAAGGGTTCGACCCTTTAGTATTAGAACGCACTACGTGTTTGGTGATTGACACCTCTACAGTGAGTCACTACGCTTCACTTTTCCCTTGTGCGATGACAACCTCTTGGGACTCTATTATTGCACCTACTGAAACACCGACCAAGGGAGGTAGGAGCACGAGCTTTCGCCCCTCGAGTTTTCTGGTCGTAACCTAAATTAGATTTCCTTTAGGCTGCAACTGCTGTAGTTGTTCAGTACAATTCTGGATACATCCTGAGATGTTTCTTATTTTTTATTTTATATAACTGTACAACAACATCTTAGTGTTTCTTTCGTTATTTTCTCTGGATGTGGACTTTATTGTAGTTTTGTTTACACTGTCTTGTCTATTTGGGCCCTGAAGATAGGATAATAGCGAGGATTGTGTACACATAAAATCGATTGAAGCTAACCTGTAGGCTTTATTGCTTACTGACCGTTCCAAGTCGGTAACCGTGTCTTCACCACCCTTTCTGTTGCATTTTGCCTTTTTCATTATATAATTAATTAAATATTGCTCCTTGTTTGTAGTACAGGGCGATGCCATCGCGTACAATATATATTGGCAGGTAATTCTCATAGATAAGAAAACAAAATAAAACATTTTTTTTTATTTCAAAACCACATCCCTACCTAGTATTTCTACTATATTCCAATAATCATATTTGTAATCTATGTCTCTACAATGTCGTGTTAAACCTTTTTTGTTCAGTATTCATACAGCTTCTTATTTAATAAGTAGATATAAAGTTTAAACAGTTCGAACGGGAAATGTACATTCAAGTACCATGGTCAACCACAAACAGGCACATAAATGAACAACAACTACATGTACAAAGATGAATAAAAGATATGACAAAATAAACATAAAAGGGTAGCCTCGGTCACCCGGCCCGCTTCTGAATTCTTCGTTACGCTATGCTACACGGATCCAGAACCAGGGCCTGGGGAAAATAGGGCGTTTGAAATCGTCCTACGTTTTGGGCGATTTTGGCGAGATTTTCAGAAATTCAACGAGACTTTCAAAAAACAAATCTTTAAGTTAATTTAAAAATAATGTCTTATTTTTATCTTAGCCCGGGGAAAAAATACCTGTGTTTCTGGTACCCGATCGTTTTTTTCGTGTTATTTGTTGAAAATAAACATGTTTTAAGTTTTCCTGAAAAAATGTCCCAGAGTAATGTAGTTATAGACAATGAAGTGGTCAAATTATCACGTACCACCTTAACTTTTTCTTCGAACATCTCTTTCAAATATTCATATATTTTGATAAGAATACATGCAAAGATTCATATTAAAATAAATGGCAATATGGGATTATAATAGTTTTTCTAAATAAGAAATTGTATAAAAATACCATTAATTTCCGCACTGCCACGTGAAACAGATATACATTTCACAGGTGTTTTTATATAAAAAAGTATCCAGAAGACTGAGAAATGGTATAAATTAAAAGCGTAATGTCAAAAATCAAACAAATATTTGCAATATAAAAGATGATTTGTGATAGGACACTTAGGCTGTGTCATTCTTGAATTAAAACTTAATTAAGCCCCTAGCAAAGATACTATATATATTAAAATAGAATCCGATTAGTTTTGACATCCATGAAAAAAAAAGAAAAAAAAAAAAAAGAAAAGAAAAAAACACCTACCCTAATTTTTTCAACCGAGTAACCAGAAACACAGATATTTTTTTCTGGCCTGATGAGAAGCAGCAAGTGACGTTAAAAGGTTTAACTGATGCATCAACAATTGACGTTGTACGTTTATTTACAACATGCCGTCACGCATACGTCGAGTTTATGCGCACGAAGAAACACGCGAATAAATTGTGCTAATCGCTAGTGGGCGCTTTAATTGGCCTAATCTGCCCAGACAGATATCTGCAAGTAAGACATATGCATCATACGGTCTGTCTGGCCGAGACTAATAAAAGGGTTAACAATAGAGCTACCGCCTTGGAACGGTCAGTGGCAAAACAGGCCGCTGGGGGACTAAACCAGGTTCTAAGGTGCACCAAACTTCACGCTTGCCCTACTGTCATCCCCCAAAAAAGAGTGAGATACATTATATCTCTGCAATAATAGGCAATAATAGGCAATACAAGTATAACTCACAACTGAGCATGTACATATAATATTAAAAAAACTAGAAAGCAAGCCACAAAGCAAGTACTCAGTATTACTTGGCAGAAGCAACAGCAACAAGAGAACAAAGCATTAAGGGTACGACAAGACAATATTTAAGACAAGATTTAAGAGAAACACTACCGTCCATTGAGGATTTAGGTAGACGTCATCATAGGATCTACAATGTGTCCGGTTATCACACAATCAAAGTATAAAGCATAGTGGCTAATTGTCAATGGGTCAACCACTAAACATGCAGTGCGTTTTTCAGACAACACTTTTATATGATCCCAATTAGAATTATGCACAGATCCCATATTGCATCTACCACATTCATTACATGGGGATTTACGATTTCTATAACTATAGGCATAATTGCTATTATACAATTACATATGTGTATTGGTTGCTGCACGCAATATCAGAAGAACATAAATAATACTTGAACTCACACTAACCATTTTCAGGACATTTTAATTGATATACAGTGTGCAATTATTTGTGAAATGACACTGTAACGACGACTGACTGGGGCTTTGTGTCTACCAATTCGAAGTTGAGTCAATGGATATAAAGAGGTATGAAAATAATAAACTCAATACAAATAATAAATATGCAGACTGTCCTTAAAGCTACACAATCCCGATAAAATAGTACAATTTCCATTTTTTTTAAACATAAGAACGCCTATAGATGAATTTCTTTGCTGGATGTGTTGTCTACATTGTTTAGGCTGGTATATTGTCGTAGCGTATATCGAGGCATTTGCATAATAGGCGTGATAAACGCTTCGGTAACTTTGAATTGTACCACCCAGCGATTACGGGTATATAAGCCTAAACGTTTATATAGCAATTTGCTCAGATATCCGATAACTACAGACTGTTCAACTCGATGAGGATATTCAATGGCGTGCAATGTAACTATATACATGTTTGTAATGAACAAGTAAAATGCGTAAATACATCACTATGTAGAGAATTATAAACACTTACCCGCGTATTTCACATATGTTCCATATATTGTATATACTTATTTCCTATCATATCCTTGAAATAATCCAAAACCACACACATATTATACATGTATACATATACAGAGACCGTGTATCGGTAGCCAATGGTATGTAACGTGAAATACATGCTCACGTGTTGACTCGGGATAGGGAGAAATTATTTTTTACAATGAGACACTTGAAGGATATTGTTTAAATTAATTATATATATGGAATTTTCTTTTGTTGCAAAAAGACCAGCAATTTTATTTCTCGCAAATAGTAGTTTCTATGATGTGGGGAAGGGGAATACACATGAAGGTCGCCCATCCGTCTATCCTTCAGTTACACGTTTAAATTCCGGAGGGTCTTGGGGAAATAATAAGAGTCAATTCGTAAAAAAAAGAAGATCGTTCTTGCGTGCGTGCGTGTTTGTGGGTGCGTACGTAAGCCGTGCTTGTGTGCATGCTTTTATGCATATGTTTGTTAATATTTAAATCTGATGAATCTGAAAGGCATTTGAATACTGCTTCTTCATAAACAGAAAATTCATAAAAAAAATTGTTTTAAAAAGTGCTAAGGCCCGGGCTAGAACCCCGTCCGCAACGGAGAAAGCATACTAAGACAGCGCATTAACCTCCTGCGCTACGGACCCCGATTAACAATGTTGTATTAATTAAGTTACTTTACATAAATATGCTCAATCGCGAAGGATCACGGTGGATAGCCGTAACGGACCCTGGTTGCTCAAAACTGCGTTAGCTTGATCCTGGTTGCACTTGTAACGGACCCGGGCTGGTAAAAACAGAGGGGAAATGGAAACTGGTGTCAAAAAGTTCGAAAAT